>JAEANM010003434.1:0-22404 GCA_017656035.1 Myanophis thanlyinensis
ACACACACACACACACACTGTCTTCTGCTCTTATAACACTACTATAGAAACAAGATAAACTGTAGTTTATTACAACCTAAAGTAGCACTAAATATTCTTGCTTGATTTCATGTGGATATGCTGTACATGTGGCTCTCTGAAACTAGTGGCATAACACTTCTAACATTTATTTCAGAAAAAAACCTGAACAGAATGCAGATTTCCTCAGTCTGATGCTATTGCCTTGGAAATTGTGTTATAATTTTTGTTCCAACATTCATGAAAATAAATCACTAAATTTTGCTTATATTTTATAATGTAAGAATGTATACCATATTTCATAATATTTTCAGTTCCAAATAATTTCCTATTTTTATCTTCAAAAGATAAAAAGAGGAGAAAGAAGAATAAAACAGAAAATGGTCATCTTTCTTTCTCGGTCTTTTACTGGATTGTAAGCACTGTTATTATAGATACTATATTTAACTTGTCATGGAACACTGCACCATTTATGCTGGCATTATCTAATGAGTTTAAAACAAGCCCATAAAAATGTTCTGTGTCTTTCTACTCTATACTGTCAGGTGAACCTCCCCCGGGTGAAAAGGATTAAAAAATTAAATAGAGTTGAAGCAAAAGAATTCACTCCCATTAAATATTAAAAGCCACTTTGTAACTCACTAGTGCTCTTTCAGTATTTGAAAAGTGCATCAATGTGAAAGGACTTGCTGTCTTAGTGATATTATCATATATCAAAGCACATCTTATATATCATTTCGTCATGTATTTCACTCTCTCTCTTAACTCCAATAAATTGCAGTCCACTACTGATCTATTAAGAATTAAGTTCACTTCCATTTATTTTCATGATCTTATGAAGTAGCCAGATGTGTTTGACTGTATAGCTCCAAACTGTTATATCATTTCACATGACTTCTGTCTATATACAATTTTGTGAGTATTAAAAAAAAAATGCTAGAAACCTTTTTTAAAAAAGATAAATGATACAAAAATAACCCAACAATTGCAAAAAGAACAATACAAGAGAAATATTATTAAAACGATGGAACTAGACAAGTATCTACGATAGACATGATGAACTGATTTGGTAAATACTATCCAATATTATATAGTAAATAGGTATCTGGCATGCAAAACTTGGAAAAATACTTGAATACATTATAAAAATGAAAGCTCAATAAAATGTTTTTAATTAAACCATAACAGATGATAAAACTAAAGAAGTGATTTAAAAACTGAAACTGATCAGAAATCCAGGACTTAATGTTATCTCTAAAATATAAAATATTTATTTATTAAATTCTAGGTTCCATGAGTCCTTTATTCTGAGTGGCTTGATATTCACAATAGCTATAAAATTGGCAGTAAAACCCAGAGTACCTGGATGGAGTAGCAACCAAGAATCCACACCAGAGACAAAAACAGACAAAAGTCATACACATTGATATTAAACTAAGAGTGATGGGAAAACCATAAGATATTTAACTACTGAGAAATTTAAAGAAGTATTTGATTATTGAATGCAATTCTACCATAATTGCAGTGAACAGAGGATAAGCATGTTTTTTTCATTCGGACATAATACTGGAAGATATACTCCTGCAGTCTTGTGACAACATCTTAAAATAAAAGCTTGTTTAGTGTCCAAAGATGGATGCCATCCAAAAGCATAACCCAACAACTTCATGTCCCTGACAAAATGTTTCAGAAGCAAAAATATACAGTACATATTATAGATTGCGAACAGAGAATAAAAGAAATCCAGGTCAAAATAACCTGTTAGATAACAGCAGTTGCTGTTTTCTCAGACTGTTATTTTATATCTCATGGGTGACTGCAGTTTACAGCTGAATGGCAATTCTACATTGTTTTTCTCTCACAGTGGGAAATTCTAAAAAAAATCCTATTAAGTGGAAACTAGCATGACAGGGAGACTGGGACAAAAATCTCAATAATACCTGACTTTATGTCTTCACATTGTTTTCCACCTATTTTTAGATGGAAGCATAATCAGTTTTCATATACCATCTACAGGTTGAAGCATTACAGTCAAGAAAAAATATAGTATTCATCTATTGAAAATGAAGTTTTTAAAAATGTAAACAGAGTGATAACATGCCAGCTTAACTTATCCATACTTTTCATCAGCTTAAGTATTTTGAAAATGAAATTTCAAAAATTTGGCAATTTATTGGAATGTTCCAGAACTTTATACATGTGAAGAAAAACAACAACCAATCAAAGAACAGGAAACAAGAAACTATATAACCGTGATGGCGAACCTATGGCACGGGTTCCACAGGTGGCACGCAGAGCCATCTTTCTGGGAACAGAAGCTGTTGGCCAACTTACCTCCAGCTGAGCATGCACATGCGATTGTGTATGCACGCATGTGCGATTGTAGAGACCCAACAATCTTCGGCCTCCACTGTGCATGCGCATGATTGCAGCAGGGAATCCAGCTGGTCTTTGCTGCTCTCCTGCACATGCACACGATTGCTCATGTGTGCATGAGTGTCTGCACACAGCATGCGTGTATTGCACATGCAAAAGCTGCATTGATGCACAGATGGTGCAATTGCACATGCAGCGCACATGGAGGAGCTGCCCACAAGTATGGATGGCATGCGCAAAGTGCATACTTTTCAGCACGCGGTAAGTAAAAGGTTCGCTACCACTGGTATAGAATCTAATGAACTATGTTTAAATTATTATACTTTATTAACAATCTTCAATTTTCTGGCCTAGCATTAATCTTGGGGTTGTAATTGGTTTTTTAAATTTTTAAAATTTTAAATTTTTATAATTTTATAATCTTAATCAATCACTTTATTTTTCAATCTGTTTTTAATTGTTGTTGATTCATTGCCTTATTTTTTAGATGGTTGTACACTGCTCCGAGTCCCCTCTCGGGAGAGAGGCGGTTTAAAAATTTAAATGAATGAATGAATGAATTAATGAATGAATGAATTTGAACATATAGAAGAAGAATGAAAGTTACCTGAGACTCTACTCTCCAATGGACTGGTAAAAAGTACTTAAAAGTACATATCGTCAACATTCCTGTGATCTTAAATTCATGACAAAATTTCCCATCCAATCCATGCCTTTAAAATAAATGTCAAGCTATAGGGTTTTTTTTACAATTTTTTACAATTCAGTACATGAAAGTGGAGTTTCTCTGTTCAGCATCTATACATTTTTGGGTTCTGTTAAAACTTTATTCATAGCATGAGGGGAGCCCTTTGTTTAGACAGTTAGAGACCAATCTCTATGGCAGTGGTGGCAAACCTTTTACCTACCGAGTGCCAAAAAGTACGTGCTTTGAGCGTGCCATCCGCGCTTGCATGTGGCTCCTCCACGTGCGCTGTATGTGCAACTGGAGCATCTGTGCATGCATACTGCTTTTGCATGTGCAATGCATGCATGCAATGCACAGGCACTCACACACACATGAGCAATCACATGTGCATGCACAGGAGAGCTCCGAAGACCAGCTGGATTTCCTGCTGCAATCACACGCATGCACAGCTGAGCCCCAAAGACCAGCTGGGTCTCTGCAATCGCACATGTGTGCATGCGCAATCGCATGTGTATGCTCAGCTGGAGGTAAGTTAGCCGACAGCTTGTGTGCCCAGTAAGATGGTTCTGCGTGCCACCTGTGGCACCCTTGCCATAGGTTTGCCATCACAGCTCTATGGCCTCAGTCTCAGTGGAGCTCGTGGGTATTACTGTACATTCATCTGTTCTCTTCTGACTTGTCTTGCTTCTACTTTACTTCTCTTAGACCTACAAAGTTTTCTTCTGACCTTGTTTCCTCTGTTATCTCCAGCCTTCAGCTCTATGCCTACTGGCCCCTCTACTCTTTTTTTATTTTGACTTGTATTTAATAACAAATTTCCTTCCTTCCTTCCTTCCCCTTCTCTGATTTCATCTTCCTTGCTTCCTTCCGTCTTCCCCAAACAAACCCCCTCCCCGTCTCTTTCCGGGAAAGCTGTTCTTATTATTTCAACCCAAAGTACAAAAAGATTTGGGACTTTGATAAGAAACTAAACATACCAAATGTACCACAACGAAGGAATCCTGTTGCCACACAAAGGCAAGGACAGGGAGGCTTCGTCGCGGTACACTTGCCGTTGCCGCCAGTAGAGAAGGCTAGGAGAGAAGGGCGGGGGTGGGGGCCATCCCCTCCCCCCAAGCCTGGCCTCCTTCCTCCGTCATCTGCAGGGCCAAGAGAAAGAAGGCGGCGGCGTGGGGAAGCGCTCCCCTCCCCTGGCCGAGCACAAAAGCCCAGCGGGAATGGGGCGGGCTGTCCCGGCAGAAGCGCCCACATTGATGAGTCGGACGGTGGTGAGGCCTGGCCTGGCCCGGCTCTCGCAGCGGGACACTGTTTGACACCTTCAGATGCGAGTTGCCGCTTTTAAAACGTGCCTCGCCTTTGCGGAAGCCGGGCAGCAATGGCTGGGGAGGGGGGAGGGGATGGGGGGGGTGTCAGGGCTGATCCCCACCCACCCACCCACCCCCTCCCTCAGCAAGCCGGGCCCGGAGGAGCGCGAGAGTTGCAGGCCAAGTGCCGGAGAGTCAGAAGGCGCGCTCCGACGTACCGCACTAAGGCTCCGGACATTGCCACCGCCGCGGCGAGGCGACAGCTCTTTCATCGCTCTGCCATGACAAGGCGACAGGGAACCGCAGCAGAGGAATGGAAGAACCGCATGCAGCTCCGGAGCCGCGGGTTGCTTGCATAACTAGCTTCTTGTTATGAATGTCATGGGGTATATTGTCAAATGCTTTGCTGAAATCAAGATACCTTCTGTGCAGACTTTATAGGAAGGTGGGCAGTTCATCATCCAGATTGTTCACATCTTTGTTTCAAAAATAAAATTCTACTATCATCATCACCATTTACTTGCTTTCCTTATGGGATTTGCTTCGTTTCAGTTTCTGTTGTGGTGTCTTTAATCTGATATAACTGCTCCATACTCAGATGAATGGTCAGGTTTCTAGGCAAAAACTGGCATGGCTAGACTTCCGAGGTCAGAAGTTCTAATAAGGAGATTTTTAAGGAACTAATGTTATGAAATAATTCCTGCTACTATAGTACATCAAATGCAAATCCTATTTATAGTGAAATCAAGGTTCAAATTCTTGCTCTTCTTATTCGCATTTGTACTGTGCAGATGATTGAAGCCATTCTTTTGGAGAGGAGAGGGGCAATATCTGTTTGTCTTGTTTTGGTATGAGACTTTTCTTCTGCTTGTTTGTGAGCCTGCCAAGAACTGCCTCTCTCATGAGGAAGAATCACTTGTAGTTCAAATCCTATGAATATTTCTTCAAACATGGAAAATGGAACTAAGATAGTATTCATATATAACTGGAACCATGCCACAAAATGTTCATTCTATCCTTTTTGTTCCTTTTTAATGCTTTCAGCTGAGCCAAGTGCACCCTGTTAACAGAACATTTGACAGCCTATCATATTTACTTGCTAAACTCCATGGGCAAAACCCCTCTTATTCCTCCCTGGACTTCCTGGCTTATATTCTCCAGTTGCTGTTTGTGTGGCGTGTAGCACTCATTCAATTTTTATTTACTAATTTTAAAAAATGGTAATGGCTTACATTAGCTAGAATAATCTACAATATTTCTGTAATGCTGTTCGTAACCTCATGTATACCCATAAAAGATTTTTTTTTCTTTTCTCTCTGATTATTTCTGCAATAATCATGTATTTTGTCATTCCTAGGATCTGGACGACAAGGACTATGTGACTATACATCACTAATTGGATGCAAAGAAAAAATACAGAACAATAGTAGCAGCAGTAAAAACTAATAAGGTTTTCAAGGAAGAAAACTCCCATGAAAATTATAAAATCAAATTTTTCAAGTTTTTACCTGAAGCACGCATGACTAATCAATGGGATCATAATTTTACTATAAGCATTATAAAAATATTAAATAGCTCATTGAAGCTTTTTTAAAATTCACAATTTAATTCACAATCTATTACAATCCGTTACAAAACTTGATTGTTCATAGCAGACAGCTTGTTGCCTTGGCAGCTATGATATTTAGAGGAAATGTATCAGAACCAGTAAAAAGATTATGGGTGAAAACACTGATAATGAAGCCAGTATCCTTATTTTTGCAACAAGGACAAAGTAAAAGTCATCAACAAAAGGCTAGAAAAAAGAATTATTTAATCAACAGTTCCAAAATGCTGTGGTTCAATTCCTTAAGTTTAATTTCAGCAAATGAAACCTCTAAAAAAGCACATGCATAGGGTTCCTTTGTCCAGAAATCAAAGAGATTGCATTGACCTGTCAATACTCAAAATTGAATTCAAAATTTTGAATTCAAAATGGAACCTTCAGAAGCAGATCCATAATGTTCCTAGAAACATCAGTGGAAGCACAAGTGGCTCCATGTCAATAAGTGCTCTTTCAACAGTGCTGGTTTATTTATCTGTTTTCTGGATGGGGTGAGTCGGACACAGTGATCTATAGACTGATAACCTATATTTTTTTCAAATGCTGAATATGGTATTACTTTGGTCTTGGCTCAGAAACTATAAGTTATCACAAAATACTGAAGGAGGCAGTCTAGCATAAATGTTGTACATCTGCTTGTGGCTTTGCTACCAATGTGAACTCTTAGGACATACAATTATCATTCTCAAACTTGAGTGTAAATTTGAGAGTGGAAGCAAATGCTAATACCCTATCAGATCATGCTCTGGACTCTCCTCTCCATTTTATTTGGAGAAACCAAGAACCATGTTCAGCTCCAGTTTACATTCAGTAACAGCCTTACAGGATGTACTTAGTGACTCCCATCTTAGAGAAAGGATGTTATTTCTCCCCACAAGGCAGAAAGTTACTTGGTGATCCACCACATCAGGAACCTTCTGCCAGTCATTTAGAGGTGCAGATGGTTACAAGAAGTGGAATCTCAAGCCTGATAAAGCAGGACACAATAAGATAGGGCTGACTGCGGGGAAACAGTCACCCCAAGGCAGAAGTTAACTATTCAGGTAAGATTACATTTATTGAGGAAAATTAGAAAGACTTCATCAAAAATATATCAGCAACTGCTGCCTTAAGAAGCTCTATATGGTATATAATAATAGTGAAAATGTCTTGTATATATATTTTTCCCCACCTTGTATAACAAATTATAGTTCTTTTGAGCTTTGTTTTTATCTTCTTTTGTTTCTGTAACATTGAATTCATTTTAATTATGTTTTTCATTGACTGTGTAAGAACTAACTTTTACAGGTTGCTTGCAGGTAGAGGAAGCACAAAAAACTGCCCGGCTGATTTCCCAGATGCTCCAAGAAAGCATTGTGTGGTAATTGCACTGTGAAATCTGTCTTAAATTTAGTGACTTTTACCATTTCCTTGACATTTTTGACTGTATATGGTATCTAAAAGAGATGCCAATCCTTTTTGGAAATATGGGCAGGAGACAATTGTGTCTAAACCATGAGAAACTGCCATCAGCAAGAGAAGTCAGGCTATCTATGTGTGGAGAGACAAAAGAGGATGAGCAAATGGGTTCCTTTGCTCAAGAGCTGTACACAAAGTATTAATGGCTCTGCATACATCCTTCTTCCAAGAATTCAGAAAACTACCTTGAGACTTGGGCAGCTCCAGGCAACCATAGTTGATAACCCTTACAATTGTTCTGGTTGCCAATTGCCCAAATGTACCACCCATCTCCGGATTTTACCTCCAAGAAATTAGAACTTATAAAATGCTATGTGATGCTCTTGAAACTTCCTTAACAGGGTTTGTTTGCCAAAGTTCAATAACTAACTCAGCTGATATATGTGAGAAGGTGGGGAAGGGAAGGCAAATGCTATAAAGCACTTTTTTTACTCTTCATTCAATAAATGCCCCAATTATTTCTTCCACCCCACTATTGGGAAATTCTGCTACAGAATTTTGGGGAAGGCACTTTCTAGGCCTGTTTACAGGCCTGTTAATTTGGCCAATCTGGAGAAAACTAAACAGTGTCAGACCTACTCAGAACTTGATAATTGGCTTGTCCAAGCAGAATGGATGCAAATTCAGGCAGCTAGTTTATTTGAGCAAGTCCTGGCAGAGATCCAGGTCTGAGTACACAAGCCTCATGACATGCTCACCCAGTCCAACAACAAATCCAGAAAGATATATAATTGCTGTTATAAGGAGCAAATATCAATCCAAAATAATTGTTGGATGAAAAATTAGAGAGGCTATATGTCTTAAAAGTAAAAGTCAGATTTCAGATGGTATAAAAAGCAAAGCAGGTCATCCTTTCCTTTAAAAATGCTTTTACAGCACTATTTTGGAATTCCCTCTTTGCCATATTTTAACATCAGCTTAAAATATATCTGTTCAGCCAAATCTTCTGTTACATTGGTATTGTGGAACTTTTTGATCTAGTTTTATATTGCCCTGTATCATAGTTTTTAATCTACTTGTGATTTGAAACTTACTTATTTTATTTGTTTAAAAATCACAAACAATTATTTTTCATTATTCTCATACTGATATTTGTTTGAGGATGAAAAGCGATCAGTTTTTAAAATAAATATTCTTTCTATAGATACTCTAAATTCATATGACTAACACCATATTCAGAATAAATGTATAATGACATAATTGTACTCTTCATCTTTATATTGTTCAGTTAGAAACATTTTAAAAAGGTTTCATATTATGTAGCAATTTATTCTCGCTTATTATTCTATTAAACCCTTGTAACAAGATCAGATCCATATGGCCAGAACTGGTACAATTTCTTCTAAATTTATTTTGGAGACAAATATTCTAAAATCTAAAATAATCTAAAATCTCACTACCAAAAATATAATTCTTTTACTTACATTATCTCTTCTTTTATCAGCTATTTTCCTGGTAGAAAAATATATCTTAGATATTGGAGGAGGATGTTAACATTGTCACTTACTGAGAGCTGAATATGAATTAGTTAAAAATAACCTTGTGATCAGATTTTTCAGCATGCAAACTGTTTCTGTTTCCCTTTGCACATTTAATCACAATGATTTTTACTGAAAAATCTAAAATGGTGAGGTATGAACAAGCACTGTTCAGACCTGTGTAAATGTGGAGAATATGCATTCCAATTTCAAATCTGGAGAAAACAATAGAATCGGGTGTCAAACTGGCAGCCTGTGGGCCAGATATGTTATGCACAGACTATGCCCATCCCAGTTCCGAAAAGGGAAAAACATTGTGATACGTCACGACAACAACATGACACCGTGAGTTTGACACCTGTACTTATTAACTTAAACAGACAGAAGAAAGAGGTTTAAAACCCTTTGGTTGAAGGGTACCCCTGGTTTTAGAAGCCAATGAAAATAAAGCTGGAGTAACTTGTTCCAAATTTCCAAATGTTAGAATAAGTTGATCTCATGGTCACCTCTATATTTACTCACACTTCAAGCAGTTGTCTAAACAATTGCTCCAACTATTTCTTAAGGAGTTAGTTTCAATTTGATAAGGTGTGAAGAAATTAGCCAAGAGATTTGGCATGGTGGCAGATCTAGATAATTTACAGTTCTCCATATATCTCAGCTTTAAACCTTGCAAAGCACAATATCTGTAGTTAAACATTTAAAATATAAAGAGTATTAGATTTCAGGTGCAATTAGAACATGCAGAAACCTAATTCATATAATGACATTTTACATCCAAAGCAGAAGCAAACTCATCCAATTGAGAGGAAAAAACAGCAATGTTGTCTATTTTGTTTCCAGTCTTTTACCACATAATTACCATTTTCTTAGCATGATAGGAATAGGATAATTGATAGGATAATTTTATCTTCCATTTTCACCAAATCCCAGATTTGAATTTTTTTCTATTTTACAATTATACAGTTTTTGCATTGCATAATAAACAAATACTTTTCCTAACAAATGTATTATTTCATCTATTTCACGAGTTTTAATTGTGTCACAACTTTCTAAAAAAGCATGACTTCTGTAATGTTTTTCAGTTGTTTTTATTTAACCAGGAGCTTTGAAACCAGCATGTTTTTGGAACATTCTTTAATACTATACTCCAGCAGACCAACCTTGTATGCAGGTACACGATAACTGAACGTTTAGCAACCCCAGTAGAAGTTACTACAGATCCCCCAAAAAGGTACTGGATTCTAAGTTTGGACAGCGCCCCACACCTATGGCCATGTGATGGCATTTTGGGCCCTCAGCAACTGGCCCATGTTTACAGTGCCTCCCAGCATACTAGTAAAATGGAAAGTGTCTGTTTTATTCTGGGAAGTTTAGAACAAACCTTAAATGTAGAACTTTGTTATGACAAGGAGTATCCAGGCCCCCAATCTAATTTTAAAATAAGCTGAATATAATTTATATATCCCACATGCCTTCTGGGGAAAATAAACATTTATAAGCTTACAAAAGGCCATAGGCATAAAGCCACGCTCATCTCAGAAGGGAAGCTGTTACAAAACAAGAGTTGGAAAACTGAAGACTCTAGAGCAGAGGTGTCAAACTCGATTTCATTGAGGGCCACATCAGGGTTTTGTTTGACTTTGGGGGCTGGGGGGGCTTGTGTTGGGGGCACCTGTGGTGGCCCAAGCTCTCTGTCAGCAAAAACAGGCTCCTGAGCTCTGTTTTTGCCTGCTACAGCCTCCTGCAACCTTCTGTCGAAAACAGTTTGGGAGGACCGCCCATGGGCATCCCGAGCTCCATTTTCACTGGCAGAGACATCACAGGCTGGTCCTTTGCTGTTTCCAGCTGCCTACCCAAGTTCAACTCTCATTCCTTTTTCCATTCCATTTTCACAGTCTGTCCCTTTTCCCTACAGAAGGTCCTATGCTTTCGCCTGACCCCCAATGGTTTGCAGGCTCTGTTGGTAGAACAGATCTTTCTGCAGTTAGGAAAGGCAAAGGGAGCAAGATCCAGCTGTGATAGGGAGAAGGATCCTCTCACTCACACACATAGGCATACAGACATTTCCCTCGCTTTTCTGGGCTTTAAAATTAAAATTTGGAGGTACTCACCTTCTTTCCAAGCAGCATTTGAGCTCAACACTCAACACTCCCTTTACTACCCTAGTTCCAAAGGGCCAAGATCTGGGAAAAATCCACCCACAGATGTAATGGGTCCATGCCAGCAAGGGAGGCTTACCCGGGCCAGGTCCATTGGTCAGGTTAGCTTGGAGTCCCATCTTGGGGTGCCAAATTGTTGGAAGAAATATCCATCTAGTTCAGTTCCACTCCGGGAGAAAGGCACTGGAGAAAAAAATGGAGACTGGAAAGTAATTGGAAAGAAGGTCCATTTATTTTAAGGAACAGAAGGATGTGTGTAGTTCTGGTGCAGCTGACCACATGAAGTTGAAAATGGGGGGTATTTACATCTTTTCTTGGGTTTTGCACTTGAACTTCCTGTTCCTGTGCAAGAACATGTATTCTATTTGCTGTTGTCAGACTCCTATAGGGCCATGTACAAATCCTAGGAGTTTGTCTAAGTTTGGTTGAAGTTTGGCTAATGCAATGAAGGGGCTTGTTGGGCAATTCTTATTGTGGCTGTGGGCTGATCCTACCTTTGCTCAGACCTTGCTGCAGGAAATTTTTGCCTATGAATAGAGCTACCCAGATTTCAATAAGCTTTTTCTCTCTTACGTGCTGAAATCTGCTGAAGGCCATCAAGAAAGGTGGGGGCTACTTTCTATCTCCAAGAGCATGTTTCCCAATTCCTTATCCAGGGAAATATAATATTCTGCCTTTTTAATGTTTCTCAAAATACTTCATTCTTCTAGGAGGGGTTGGTGCTAACTTTCTGCAAGGCTAAATGTGTCCACTTGCCTGATAATTTACGGTAATTTGAATACTGGAAAAATCTATGCTCTAAAATGTATTCCCCAAACTTTTTGGCACCAGGAGCTAGTTTCCTGCACATTTTTCCATGGGGGGAGCAGGGAGGGAATGATTTCATGTGCTGCCTAGATCCCATGTATGTGCAGATGAAGCTTTGCTTGCTTGAGTAGCCTTGCCCCTAACAGGTCACAGACTGGTACTAGTCCACAACAGCCTCAACAATAGGCCCTTCTGTAAAATGAATTTTTGTAGAAGCAGAAAAGTGAATTCCAAGGTTATTTTCTGTAAAACTTTCTCTACCTCATCTCAGAGCAGACAACAGTATCTTATCTTTGCCTTTAGAATCAGTCCTTTCTTGTTTGCAAAAGCACACACAATACTGTTTTTCTCCACCACCACTTAACCTCAAGAAATTGAAACATCAGGAAATATTTTAAGTAGACAGAATTCTTCAGCCAGCCCCTTTCATGTGCCATAACCGTTTGTATACTTCCAGATATTGTGCATTGGTGAAATAATCCTTCTTGGGGGAAGTTAACTTCTATTGACTCTCGAAAGCCGACGTCATGTCTTTACTCTTAACCATTCAAAATGTTAGCAAGCCATCCTCGTTTCGCTTCCATTTCTCCATCTTCTAGGTCAACTGAACTCTCTTTTGTGAAATTCTCTTTAATACCTGGCCTTTCAATCGGCTAAGGAAACAGAGGCAACTCACTAGATAGGGGCCCTTAAGGAAGCAGCCAAGCGAACTGCTTTACTTCAACGGCTACCAGATTTATATGATTAAAGCCCGTTCCCCTTCCCCCCCCCCATTACCCTCAGCCGCAGTGCTAACAGCAATGCGCATGCGCATCGACAGCCACCGCCGGCTGGGACGGGCGTTGGGGGATGGGAAGAGAAACTTGGGAAGGGAAAGCAAGTCCGCGCGCGCCTCCATCCAGCCAAGCGCGTCTCCACCTTAACTCCACCCCTTTTCAAAGGAGCGCGAAAGAGCCTTCCTTCGTCACTTTATTGGCTGAAGCTAATAAAAGAGGTGGGACTTAGTAAAAAAAAACAATCAATTTTGATAAACAGCATCTATGTCTGCCATCCTGCTTCTGTCTACTGTACTCTATTTCTGCTATATCTAGAGCTTTTGAGCTTTTTTTTTAAAAACAAATCAGATCGAGTCACTTAGAGAGAAAATGGAAGGATCAGAATAAAAATGTGAGACGTTTTGCTATTGGTCCATTAATGGCTACGTAATGCTCTAAAGGTTGCTCGCACTTCCTCCGCCTCGTGATTGGCTAATCGGTAGCAAGTCTTTGGAAGGTGTTAAGATTCGGGAGGTCTGTTAGGGAAGAGCTCTTTGATTGGTGGAAAAGACAAGCAGGTTCAGACCAGAGCGAGCGCGCCCCCTTGCCGGCTAGGAACGAATGAGCGCGCGCTCCTGAGAAAACTCGTCTAGCCTGTTAGGAGGGCGCTCGCCCGCGCGCTGTCTGGTGCTACCTATTGCGGGAGCGCGCCGTGAGCAGAGGGGGAGCCGGAGAGCATCTCTTTCACACGCGCGGCGGCAGCGGCTCCTCCTTTGTTTTACCCCCCCCACACACACATCGCTCTAGAGCTCTCGGGCCGCCCGGCTGGCGGGGGCCAGCACGGTAAGCTGGGGGGGGGGGTGAGAGAACGTTGATCGCGCACGCGCGTGGATGAATGAATGAGTGAGTGAATGACCGTGTGAAGGCTTTAGAATGAATCGGGAGGCTGCGGGGGGCAACCTCAGCAAAATCAGCACATCCTGATCGGATGGGGGGCGCCGTTATTTTCCGCCTGGAGCCTGAGTCTCATCTCTGCGATCGGCTTTAAGGGTAAGAAGGTAAAGGCAGGCGGGGGTGTGCCGAGTCCGCCTCTTTAGAGCCCCCTCCCCGGCATTTTTTCCATCTCTCGCTCCCCTGCTCTCCTACCAGCATACAATGCTCTCTCCCTCCCTCCCCCACCCTAGCCTTTGCATCCTTTTTGGTACTTCTAAGCATCCTTTGTTATTGATTTTTCAAGCTCTTTGTGGGAATGGATTCCTTCCTGATGTGTCCTATTTAGATTTCAGTAGTTCATTTATAATTCATTTTATATCCGTACTCTTTTGATATTTCTCGAGTTATTCCCTCCCCCCAAGATCTCCAGCACAAACTGGTGGCAGAGAAAATAAGAGTTGGAAAAATGTGGAGTTGGGGTATATAATTTATTAAATTAACATAGCAACACGGAAAATCAGATTACTTTTTGCTGATCACAACATAAACTTTATGTTCAGAAATATTTCAGAACGATAGTAAATGCTAGCTTGGATTAAATATCCAACATATAAATTCCCTTTGTTCTTAGTCTTCCTCTGATAATGGCTATATCTTTTCTGATAAGTTTCTTTTCTACCATTAGTCTTTCTTCCATCCTTCCATTCTGCATCCCCACAAAGCAAAATTCCCAGAATCTATGTTACCACTGCTGTTCTGTGGTAACCCTAGCTAGTCCAATGGTTCCAGTAATGATGAAGAAAAAGTAGATTATAGTCCGCTTGTGTCTCACAATTGTAAAGGATCATATACTGCTGTCTGATCTGGATGCTGAGATTATTGTGAACCATGTTGGACCAAGCAGATCTTAAGGGTCACCTATTGCTCTTACAAAAGAATGCTTAACATATTTCACAATTCGTGCTAATTTTCAAAAACACAGTAGTTGACTGAGGGAATTCTGGTTTTGTGATGTTTAAAGTTGATTTGTACACAAGTAAAGTTAGTCCATGTGTCACACCAGCTGTTTCCTTCACACTTTCTTTCTCAGGGTCTAATTCAAAGAGCTCTCAAATATGGCTTTTCTTCCAGCTACCGTCAATGTCACCTCATTTCTGTTGGTTTTCATTCTTATGAAGAATAATTCCGATTTTCCTCTACCTCCCCCCCAACTTTTTTAATGGTTCTAGTCTTTGGTTATGTTGTTCTTCTGACTTTTTTTTTTAACTTTAGTACTGTTTTCCTAGTATTGTCTCATCCAAGTCTTATCATACCCTTTCTTTTAGGAAGTGTGAATAGACATTATTCCTATTCTTGTCTCCACTTTCCTATGGGCTAATTCTAGAATATTAGAATCAGAATAGAGTTGGAAGGGACATTGGAGGTCTTCTAGTCCAGCCCACTGCCCAAGCAGGATATCAAATATACCATTTCAGACAAGTAACTGTCCAGTTTCATCTTAAAAACCTCCAATGATGAGGCACCCACAACATCTGAAGGCAAGCTGTTCCACCAGTTAATTGTCCTCATTGTTAGGAAGTTTCTCCTTAATTCCAGGTTGCTTCTCCCCTTGATTAGTTTCCATCCATTGTTTCTTATCCTGCTCTCTGGTGCTTTGGAAAATAAATTGACCCACTCCTCTTTGTGGCAACCTTTCAAATATTGGAACAGTGCGATCATGTCCCCACTAGTCCTTCTTTTCTCTAGACTAGCCAAACCTAATCCTGCAACTGTTCTTCATGTGTTTTAGTTTCCAGGCCTATAATCATCCTAGCTGCTCTTCATTACATTTTTTTCAAAGTCTCAACATCTTTTTTGTAATGTGACCAAAACTGGATGCAGTATCCTAGGTGTGATTTTACTAAGGCTTTATAGCAGTACTAATTTATAAAGCTTTATAGCAGTACTAATACTTAATGTGGTTTATACAACCAAGGATTGTATTAGCTTTTTTGGCTGCTTAACAGTTCAAGAAGGATCTTAGGAATGGTGATATCAAGGCACATATCCAGGTGCTTTGATTTTCCTTGATATACTGCTCAAAATAATTGTGAATTTCTATCTAGAAGCCTTCTGTAAATAGAGGGAATGATATGTTTCTAAATGTTCAAGATCTAGTATCAGAAGTGCAAAACCTCTGAGGCTTCAGCTAGCCTTCAGATGTGCTAGATCAGGGGTGTCAAACTCCGTTTCATTGAGGGCTGCATCAGGGTTGTGTTTGACCTTGGGGGCAGGGGGGCGTGGCTAGGGTGGGAGTGGCCAGCTCAGCATCACTCATGTTGGTGGGGCGCCTTTGGTGGCCCCAAGAGCTCTGCCAGTAAAAACAGGCTCTTGAGCTCCATTTTCAGCTGTGACGGCCTCCTGCAACCCTCTGCCAGCAAAAACGGAGCTCACGCAGAGCCGTCCCGAGCTCCATTTTTGCTGGCAGAGGCACCACAGGTTGGTCCTTTGCTGTTTCCAGGACGACCCTGCAGGCCAGATATAAGCACCACATGAACCAGATCCTGCCCCCGGTCCTAGCTGCTATATTAAAAATATAATTTGAGAAATGATTAAATACATATCTCTGGAGTAAATGCTATAACTATATTTTAATTAAATGGATATAAAATGAAATTTACACCCCACCCCCCCAATTACTGTCCAACATGCATTCTTCACATGAAGCTTAGAGAGCAGATATGGCCCTTGGCCCAGAAAAAGTTGGAGTCTACTACTCCCTTTTGCTTGCTTTCAACATGAAAGCCAGGTGCTACTTCCAACTAGTCTAGGAATCTAGCATAAGATGGAAATGTTCTGTGGTCTCCTCTAAAAACAGGATGAAAAGAGGATCTGTTATTTTTACCCTTTCCAACTGAGGAGCGATAGGAAGAAACAAAATAAGGTGTGTGTGCTCATTTTATGATTGTAATATAGAGTCATAGTTGTTTTGTACCCAATACAGAACTAAATGATTTGTCTCAACCACATCTAGCACTAGAAGTGCTCCTTAGCCTCTCAGGAAATATTCTAAAGCATCTAATGGTTTCTAGAAATTGTATTCTGCTTTTCTTTTCTTTTTTCAACTGCAGGTAGATGGTCTTCTAAATCCAGGGATTCTTATCAAGCACTCAGTGACACTCAAAGGCAACATGCTTTTTCTTTCAGCCACTCTTAGCTCTTTTGCACCTCTTGCTTACCTTGAGGAAACATTTGCTTAAAATAAAATAATTTTAAATTATAATCTATATATTTATTTGTTTTCACTAAAGTTAAAGAAAGCCTAAGATTTACACATAGAGCTAATAACATTTGATCTGAAATGGAAGCGGAAAATTGATTCTGTATAAACCTGAAGTTTCCTATCTTTCTTTTCATTTTGTTGAACTCTGATGCTTGGTACTATGTACAAATCAGAACTCACAATAAGATAAATTGGACATTGCATGGACTGTGATTCAGAATTGAAACAATTGGAAAAAGGAGATCCAGCACATAATAATAGTGTTAAAGTTCATCTTTCTAACTTGCCAGATTATTTAAATCAAGAGAGTGAGTTAAATTAGCTAAAAGCAAACAAAAGTAATTTATTTTTCTTCTTCCATACTTACAAAACAATTGTTTACTAGTACTTTATTTTTTATTTTGTGCCTGCAAAGCAGCATCGACTCATGGCAGCTACCTGGACAAGTCCCTGCAGTACAACTACTATTTCAACTACTATGTACTCCTTGTGTAAAATTTCCCAATAATTTGTTGGGGTAAAGCCACAAAGATCCTTAAAGAGTTCCATTGCAATCCCTCAAATTCAGAATTCAAATCCTGTTACCCAAATATTTTAAAGCTTCGTAGACCTGATGTGATTGATAGAAAAAAGATTATATAAAATGGATGAGATTCTTCTGCTACTACAGGTAGTTCTTGACTTACGGCTACAAATGAACCCACAATTTCTGTGGTTAAGTGAGACATTTGTTAAGTGAGTTTTGCCCCATTTTACAACCTTTCTTGCCACAAATGTTAAGTGAATCACTGCAATTGATAAGTTAGTAACCTAGTTGTTACGTGAATCTGGCTTCCCCATTGACTTTGCCTGTCAAAAGGTCACAAAAGGGGATCATATGAACCTGGGACACCAACCGTCGTAAGTGTGAACCAATTGCCAAGCATTTGAATTTTGATCACATGATCATGTGGATGCTTCGAAGGTCATAACTGAAAAGTCATAAATCTCTTTTCAGTGCCATTGTAACTTTGAATGGTCACTAAATGAACTGTTGTAAGTCACGGACTACCTGTAAAAGATCAGAGATCTATCACTATAGAATCCTCTGAATGAAATTAACTATACAATTTATATGATTTACAGATAGTGCTTATTTTATTTGGAGTCAAACCGGAGTTTATTTCTGTTCCCTCTGCAATATGTATTCATTGTTGATAGGCTGATTTTAAAATCCTATAATAAAAAATAGATTTAGTCAAATATGGATGCCATTTATTAGTGATTTTACTAAGGTACTTAGAAATGAATAACAATAATATAATTCCCCCCTTTTTATGACCCTGTAATCCCTTAATTTGGGATAGAGTCAGGGCAACTGGATAATGTAATTATTAGTTACAATTACTACCATTTGGAATTGATATATAATAAATATTGATGCTTAATGTTTATATTTCTTCAATTATATAGAAATAATACTCCCAGGGTATCAGCTTCACCTTTTTCTTCCTTCTTTTTCAGGAGGGGGCTCTTACTTTTATTTATTTATTTATTTTTCAGTTTGGTTTTATTTTTAGTTTGATATTACATTTGCTTAATAAAAAAGCAATATTTTTAAAATAATATTCTTCTGTGGGGAAAAATCCAATTCTAAAAATGCTTCGTTTCAGAATATTAATAGTATAATGAATGCATTCAAATTAAGTTATTCCAGTTAAGATTTTCTAATAATTATCCTCGAAAAGCAGATAGATAAACAGAATAATCCTGTCTCACAGAAACTGGAGATTCTTCTAAAGGCTTGGCCAATTAAAAAAAATGCTGGAAGAAACTCTTAAGGTACTTCAAGAAAGTGGTAACAAGCCTCCACAGTTGGACATTTCACAATCTGGCTGATGTGTCCAAAAAGCTCCAGGGCTATTTCTTGCTGAGCCAGTTGGCAGCTGATCACATAAGTATTATGTAACCATACAGGTTGATGTTATATGGTTGAAATAATAACAAGACTGTGAACTTGTGCATGTTTATCCAGAAGAAAGCCCCATTGAGTTATGGAAACTGCTTCTTGAAATATGTATAGACTTATGGAATAATTAAAGTTTTAATCAATTGATGAGCAATGTGTGGCCCCCAGGTTCTTTTTTTTTTTTTAGCTAGAACCTCATCTGGCCATTGTTGCATGAAAACAATGACATTTTTCACCATTGTAGGCAGAATATGTATGAAAATTGTAGTAAAAGTCTTATCTCTCCCAAGAAACCGTTTAGGAAAAATCAACTTATTGTATCTACTGTGACACTTTTATTTCCTACTCATCTAAAACCTTAATTTCTTGTTTTTTAAGTTAGCCATATTTCCTGTTGCCTTGAAATCTGGGGAGTTCCAGATTCTAAGTTAAACTTAATTCCTGGTCATTGTTATGAATACATCCCTGTAGATTTCTTGGCAACAGTACAAAAGTATTTGATAGTTGCCTTCTCCCGGGATGTTTTTCAACTTGCCAGTCTAACCTACAGAACAGGTATTCCTTGAATGTTTCTCATCCCAGGTGCAGGAAGGTAGGTTGGTTGCTGCTGAGACAAGCTGTTGCTTAGTTAGTATTTCTATTGCCATTGGATTCTGCCCATTGCCATCAAATCAACTGCTAAAATAATTGTGGCCCTTCACAGAAAAAAAAATCACTGTTCCTAGCTTAATTCAGGCTCTGCTTTCTACAGTGTGAAGAATATAATACTTTTGACAGAAGGTTATGTTTAGGGACAGAATGTACCCTGCAAGAAGTTTGTTTATTTTATTATTAGCTTCTTATCCTCCTTTATTACTCATAAATATCTCAAGGTGGTGAACATATATAATACTCCTAGATCACAGGTGTCAAACTTGATCGCGTCACAGGCCGGATCACAAATTTTTTGCCTTTACAGAGCTGAGGTGAGCATGGCCTGTGTATGACATATCTGGCCCGGGGGCCACCAGTTTGACAGGCCTGTGCTAGATTCATCTTGGGTAACATTTGATGTACTTTAGAAATCAAATGCTGGCCTCCAGAACATAAATTAACATTCATACTTAGTTCCTGTGAAAGCAAAACTTTTTTTTAATCAAATTTAAATCTTTCAAAAATGCTATAATAATTAAACCAGTCACAGGCAAATCACTTACTAATTGTTTGCTTGTCTTTATCTTTAATCCCTCTTTTTCAAATATCAATAAGTCTTGATTCAGCATCCATTTTGCATTCTGATATCATCTCTGTTCTATAAAGTGTTCCATCTTATGATCCCTGATGAATGTACCATTTCCTTTGTTGTACACTGAGAGCATATGCACAGAAGACAAATTCCTTGTGTGTCCAATCACACTTGGCCAATAAAGAATTCTATTCTATTCTATTCATGAGGTGATAGCCAATATGGCAGTTTATTAGCTAATCATCTATGATACACATGCAATCGATTGCCTAATATGAATCTTAAAATCTTAACTTTTACTTTGTCATACCACAGATAGGCATGCCACCCAAATCTCAAATCAAAACCTTTGAGGTCTAACAGCCTTAATTTTTTTAGAGTTATCCAATCTTTAACTATACCAGATAATAGCATCGTAATATAATCTAAAATCCGACAAATCCAGACTTCCTCTATTTTATAACAGCTTATATTTCATTCTTGATTTTTTTTATTTTACCAAGTAAATTTAGATATATCTTTCTGCCACTGTTTGAAAATAGAATCTCTAATCAATAACAGTGTAGTATGTTCTACATTCTAGGTAGTACATTAATATTAATTACTGAAATTCTTCCCATTAATGACAACACCTCTAATTTTTGCCATCTATTTAAATCCAGTTTTATCTCTTTCCATATTTTACATTAAGTTTTTCTAAAGCTTAGAATTTTCCTCAGTAAGAGTAACCCCCCAAGTACTGTATCTTTTTCACAACTTTAAAACCAGTTTTTTTTCTGATGATCTTTTACATTTATGTTCTTAGTCAGTATTGTCATGTTTGATTTATTTATTTTTGAATCCACCATTTCTCCAAACATTTTGATCTTCCTCATAACCTATTCATTGTTCTCTAGTGGGTCGTGCACAATCAGTACCAAATCATTGGCAAATGCATGTAATTTGTAATTATGCACTTTAATTTGTGGTACTTTTTCTCTGTTATCTTGTCTAATCTCTCTATTTAACAGTTCCAAATACAGGGATGAAGAACACCCCTGCTTTGTTCGTTTCTGGATTTTACATGGTTTTGTAAAATCTCCATTTACTGAGCTTTCTGGAGTGTATAGATGGGACTTCAGACCCTGTATAAAGCCCAATCCAAAATCCATTTTTTTCACTACTTTAAACATAAAGTCCCAGCTTAAGTTGTCAAATGCTTTTTCTGCATCCAGAAAGATTAATGAAACCTATTTGTTACTACGTTATTGTAAATATTCAATTATATTTAAAATTATCTTACATTATCTTTTAGTTGTCTTTTAGATAAGAAACCATACTATGTATATGATCCTGTAAAACTTTTTAAAGTATTTCAGCTAGAGTCCAAAATTTCTGTTATTAAGCAAGACATTTGCTAAGTGAGTTTTGCCCCATTTTATGAACTTTCTTGTTACAGTTGTTAAGTGAATCAATGCAGTTGTTAAGTTAGTAACATGGTTGCTAAGTGAATCTGGCATCCCCATTGATTTTGCTTGTTAGGAAGTCCAAAAGATGATCACATGACCCTGGGACACTGTAACTGTTATAAATATGAATCAGTTGCCAAGCATCTGAATTTTGATCACATGACCATGAGGATACTATAACATTTGTAAGTGTGAAACATGGTCATAACTCATTTTTTTCAGTGCCTTTGTAACTTTGAACAGTCCCTAAACAAACTTGTAAGCTGAGGGCTACCTGTACTATAGGTAATAGGCAGAGCAAAGGAAGCAAAACAAGGCTAGTCTTTCACCCTAGAGGTGAATTTGACCAGTGTTGTGATATCAACTATCTGGGTTGTATTATCTGGGTTGAAATAAAAAGGCCACTGGAAAGACATTGGCTGGGAGAACAATTTGTACAAGGGATAAATGTGATAAATGAACTATAGCCATGATGGTGAATCTATGGCACGGGTGCCACAGTTGGCACACAGAGCCATTTTGCTGGGCACACAAGCTGTCGGCCAACTTACCTCCAGCTGAGCATGCACATTCAATTGCGCATGCATGCGCTATTGCAGAGACCCAGCTGGTCTTTGGAGTTCTGCGCATGCACACGTGATTGCTCATGTGTGCATGAGTGCCTGCATACAGCATGCATGCATTGCACATGCAAAGGCTGTATGCATGTGCAGATGATGCAGTTAACATGTAACGCATGTGGAGGAGCCACACGCAAGTGCGGATGGCACATGTAAAGCACATACTTTTCGGCACTTGGTAAGTAAAAGGTTTGCCACCACTGAACTATAGGAAAGACATTCCTTATGTTTTAATTGTCTTTCATGAACTTACCAAAATGATTTAGACTATAGATATAAACCTTATTTGTTGCATATATGACCAAGCATGATATAATAG
>JAEANM010003435.1:0-22404 GCA_017656035.1 Myanophis thanlyinensis
GGATGGAATGGAATGGAATGGAATAGATTAGATTAGATTCTTTATTGATCAAGTGTGATTTATCACAAGGAATTTATCTTTGGTGCATATGCTGCTGTCAGTATGGGTTACGCTGCCATTATTATTACTCAGCACCATCGCACTAGTCCTAAGTACAGGTAGTCCTCGACTTATGATCACAACTGAGCCCAAAATTTACCTTGCTAAGTGAGAAATTTGTCAAGTGAGTCTTGCCCCCATTTTACGACTTGTCTTGCCATGTTCATTAAGGGAATCACTGCAGCCGTTAAATTAGTCACACAGTTGTTAAGTGAATCTGGTTTCCCATTGACTTCGCCTGTCAGGAAGTCGCAAAAGGGGATCCCTTGGACACTGTGACCATCATAAATGTGAATCAGTTGTCAAACATCAGAATGTAAATCACATGTCCCCGGGGATCCTGCAACAGTCGTAAGTGTGAAAAATGGCTGTAAATCACTTTTTTCAGTGCAGTTCTGTAAGTTTGAACGGTTCTTAAGTAAACTGTTGTATGTTGAGAGCTAACTTGTGCCAACATTGTGCAATGGGCATGTGTGAACTCACCCTCTGCATCTCTGTAAAATCCCAGCTGTCTATGGAATTACTTCCCTTCTTGAGATAGCAGATTGAGGGCCCAAGGCTGATAAGTTTTATGCATCTTTTTTGGTTGGGTTAAGTTTTTTTAAAAATGTACAGTACACCTCTTTTAATTATCAGCTGTTCCTAAAATATTAACTCTCCCAGTATTAAGTTTTTTTAAAAATTGCTTTTATTCTACTTTATTCCTTGATTATAAACTTGTAACTAGGAAAACTATTTCAGAACTTTAAAAAAAACCAAAACATTTTGAAATAGACAATTTAATTCCAAAAATCAAATCTAACATCTAATGCAGTATTTATGGTTTCCTCCTGGAGGTTTTGTCTTCTTAAGTCAATATATGTTTCTCTACTTGAACAATGCTTGAGTTGGGTCCATATTTCCAATTGATCTGATTTAAATACCTTTGGGAAGCAAAAAACAACAACAGATTTTTCTATGCTGGTATCAACGCTGTTATTTCAAGCTTATTTCAGACATTCCTCTTGGATCTTTTAAAAACTGGGTTAGACAGTTTTCGAAAGCTATTTTTAAAAAATAGCCATTGGCCACCAGAATCTGCAAATGTGAGAATGGTTTAACAAAAGATAGTCTATGTTATTTATTTTGTTCACCCCTTTCTATTTTTTTTTTTAGATTTAATTTTCCGGAAAATATTTAACTAGTTGGCTACGTAGGAAAAAAATGATTTCTCATGATCTCTGTATAGAAAGGGTGAATGGCATTTTAACTATTTTGTATCACAGTTGTAACTTATGGTAACCATTTGTGTTTCTGATGTATAGTTGTAACACTAGACTAAATACAAGGGTGTGTATTAGTTGAAAAAGCACAGGTCAGTTTGTATCAATATTAAATTACACAAATAACCTAACTGTATATACACGCATACTGTACATTTATGCCACATTATTGCTTCTTTTCATAACCACCTGCCAGATAGCAGATGGTGACTATTTTGGTAAATGGTTTTAAGTTTTAATCTGCTTTGGAAGGGACAGGGTGTTTGTAAAAGAAAATTTAATATTACGAATTACGACATATTATGGTTTTTTTTTTTAAAACCAGGACTCTTTTCACAAACTATCCGGGGTAAAAGATTGCAGAGTAAAATATGGCAACATCCAAAGAGAAAATAGCTTTATTTATTTGGGAAAAACAACTTTTCTTTGAGGTATAGATACTCAACTTATAATGGTTCGTTTAATGACCGTTACAACGGCTCTGAAAAAAGTGGCCCATGACTGTTCTTCACACTTACAACTGCAGTATCCCAGAGTCATGTGATCAAAATTCACGCTCTTGGCAACTGACTCACATTTATGACGGTCGCAGTGGCTTTGGCGACCTTCTGACGAGCAAAATCTATGGGGAAGGCAGATTCACTTAACAACCATGTTATCTGCAATGGCGAAAATAGTGGAATTTTCCTTACCAATCCGGTCTGTTAAAAAAACAACACCACGCTAAAATGATAACGGCCTATGTTTTAATTCTAGCATCTGCAAAAAATGGGACTCTTTTCTCTCAAAAGCTAAAGAAAAAGGATTCCGTAGCAGCAATTCCATGGATAAGCAACTGCAGGGAGTGAATGTTAATGGCACTCAACTTTCCACATCTATCAAGAAAAAACTTCTATAACAACTTTATGTGTACACAGAGACCGACAGCCACCTCTGTTTATACCAGATTTTAGTGGTAAAAACAGGTGCCTTTGCATTTAAAAAAAAAGGAAGGACTCCATAATATCTACCGCTTCAGACTATCAAGTCAACTTCTGATTACGGCTCCCATCATCCCCAGCTTTCATAATTGCGACAAGAATGGTTACTGTAGCCCAAACATTCACAGGACATAAGTTTAGAGCGGGAAAATGCAGACTACATACTATAAAAGGTAAAGGTTCCTCTCACACGTACATGCTACTCGTTCCCGACTCTAGGGGGCGATGCTCATCTCCGTTTCTAAGCCGAAGAACCAACGCTGTCTACTGACGATTCGGCCGGCCGGCATGACTAAACGCCAAAGGCGCATGGAGCGCTGTTACCTTCCCACCAAGGTGGCCCCTATTTTCCTACTTGCATTTTTTACATGCTTTCGAACTTCTAAGTTTGCAGAAGCTGGGGCAAATAATGGGTGCTCACTCCGTTACGTGGCGCTAGGGATTCGAACCGCCAAACTGCTGACCTTTCTGATCGACAAGCTCAGCATCTTAGCCACTGAGCCACCATTGTAGGTTAATTCAAAATTTAAAATATAAGTGTATCACACTTCACCAAGAAGCTATATTTTTACAATGTCTTGAACTGGAAAAATCCAATTCAAAATTAAGCATTCGTGGCTGTACTTCTTGACTTTCCACCATTCCTTCACCCACTCCCCCCCCCCCCCCTTACAGTATTCCGAAAACATTTGGCGAATTCTCCTAACACTGAGAAATCCGAGGAGGATTCATTTTTCATTTTCCCACACCCTCTCTTATACAATTGTTTTCAGAAAATTGCAGAATTGGCAGAAACAAGGCAGCACAAAACAATAATTAGGAAGGTAGTTCTGACTACCAGGTAAATTCTGGATTTATTCACTAAGAATTATGACACTGCAGATGGGCTAAAAGTAGGCCAAAATGCTTGTCTTTTTCTCCAAAGCAAATCTACGTTCATGAAGAATAAAACAAGGAGCTATTTTCATAAACAACGCAATCTTGGCAACTTTTAATACTCGTGGACTTCATCTCCCAGAATTCCCAATGGCCAGCTGGGGAATTTTAGGAGCTGAAATCCACAATTTTTAAAGTTGTCAAGACTCGATACCCCTGAGGCAGGCCCCTTTATGTATTTAACTGATCTAAAACTGCATTTTATAAAATTGAGAAATTGCTCAAAACAACATCTCAATTCGAAGGCCCAAATATTTTCTCTTGAGCTTATGTGACAGGAATTCTGAGCTTGTTCCAAAATCCAGGATCTTGGATTATGGTTTAATACATAACTAGTTAATAACTACATAATTAGGCTGATTTCATTTGGAATGCAGTGCATATGATTATCACCCTCCTTTTTATTTCCTGTATTTTCCATTTCTCAATTAATTCCTTTTAGTATTTGGGGTTCTGGCTTTATTTAAATCCAATGGATAAATCCTCAGTATGTTCTTGGTATCAGCAGGACTGGTCCAGTAGAATCCATCTATCTAGTACATGCAGCCCAGCAAAATCTATCAGCCAAGAAGGGGGGTAAGAAAGTGAGGGACTCTTAGGAATGTAAATCTAACAGTTGGGTTGACAATATATAAATCAGGATTGTTACTTTAAGTACTGTAACTTTAAGTAATGCTTAAAGTGTGATTGGCTGCTGCTTCCTCAAGTGGCCATAAGATGGAGCCAGAATCACTGGTAGATGCTGGTTACTGTTATTTGTTGCTGAGGAGTTAGAAGTGCCATGTATTAATCAGTGAGAATTTTCTGTGAGTTTTGCTACTGTTTGCAAACTGTTACCAAATTGTATATTTGTTACAGGACTTTGATTATTGAATTATCCCTGAACTGAACTGTTTGATGGATGACTGACTTTACCGTGTATGAATTCGGATTGATTGATGGACTTTGCATATTTCCACGAAAGTAAGAACCTATTTTTCTACTCAGTGTCTCTGTATTCTGGTTTGTGTATTCTACCACAACACTCTCACAATGCTTCGCTTTGCACTCGTTCTCCTAACAGGGGGACTATCCTTAACAGGGGTGACAATTTTTTAAGTTTAAATTAAGATTCCATTCTACAGAATAATCACCCTCTCAAGGGCAGCTAACAGGCCTTGTCAGTGGCCTTCTGGAGTCCTGTAAAAATGGAATTGTTCTAGGCAATAGTTGGGTATTAAGAAAGCACTACGATCTGCATCTTCTTTTGTGGTGTTTTTTCTAAGCAGACTGTTTGGGTTTTAATGTTGTTTTATGATCCCATGATAAAACATCTCTGGCAGTCTAGGGTTGATTGTGGCAGTGCATAAATACATCAAGCTGGCAGGGAAAGAAAATGTGTTTTTGCTATCAATTCCCCTGCCCAGATATACCACAGCTTGTGCTTTCCTCATGGTACATCATCTTTTTGTATACCTGGGTTAGGGGTAGGAAGATCTACTTCTATCCCATACTTCTGCCCCACAAGCTGGACAAATTAGGTTGTGCCTGCAGAAGAAATACTATGTCTTTTTTTTTTAAAGAGGAGTTGTGAGTAAGCTTTAAATTATCATCCCTTGCAGCTTGCAACAAAATTCTACAGTGAAGCTTGCTTCTTAATCAGTTGGTCTATCTATCTCCCTCCGTCCCTGCCTGTCGGTTTATCTAGCCATCTCCATCTATCCATCCATCCATCCAATTTCCTTCCTACATCTATTTTATTTATATATTTATTTTCAAAATTTATATACCGCCCCCTCTCCTGAAGGACTCGGGGCGGTGTACAGCCAGTAAAAACACACAGATAAACAGTTTAAAAAACCAATTAAAATTGAATTAAATTAAGGCCAACTAAATTAAAATTTATTTTTTAAAAATTTTTTAGAACAATTTAAAATGCATGCAAAAATTAAGAACCAATTTAAAATCCCCGACCAACGGTACTAGGCCAGACCAGCTTGTTGAAACAGAAAGGTCTTCAGTGTGCGCCGGAATATCTGTAGGTCCGTAATGGTCCAGATCTCTGGGGGCAGTTCATTCCAGAGGGAGGGTGCCGCCACAGAGAAGGCTCGAACCCTTGGGGCTGCCAGGCGACATCGTCCTGACAGCATGAAAGTCTTCTAGCCTAAAGGCCCACTCAAGCAGGAGAGCCTATATCAGTGATAGCAAACTTAAGAGATCGATTGCCCAAACTGCAAGTCTTGCGCACACATGTGGCAAAGAGCCGAAAACCAGCAGGGAGGAAGGTCATCATAACACCAGCAGCTCTTCAGGAGACGAGGTTTCCTTGCAAACAATGGTGAGAAAAGCGGTGGAGCTGAGTTGGGGTGACAACTTACTGTTGGTAAATGACACCAGAAAAATTAAAGAAAATGAACTTTGTATTTTTTATTGAAAAGGTGAAAAATAAGAAGGGTTATTATATCATGCTTGGTGAATATATAAAAAAACCTAGAAAATTGTTTATTTCATTTCTATAGAACTCAATAAGTGACTTGAGAGAGAGGTTAAAATGTAATTGTTCTTATAATGAAGAAAATCAGAAGTGACTTCTACATTTTTCTTTAGAAGAGAATATTTGAAGCTCAGGGTTAAGCTGTGGGGTCCTTGGTGTTCTCTGAGCTTAGTTATTACCAAACTAAGTAATATCATCAGTGCAAGTACGGAGTGTGATTTGCTCTCAATGTATATTCTAATGGTTTGTCCTGTGTTAGTGGGTGATCTTGGTGGTTCTTTGGTTGGACTTTTTACTATAAGTTTGAAAGTTCGTTGATTGGGGTATCATTTGCTTCTTGATTTTCAGTCTTGTGCTAATCTCTACTCATCTGGGCTGCTAGTGAGGTGTTTAGATCTTCTTGTTCTCTTTTCGTCTTGTTGAATGTCTCCTTTGAATGGTATGTGAAAATAGTTTACCTTAATGCCTGTTAATAGCTGATTTGTCAGAGTGCCAAGCTTGTAGGAATTTTCTGCATTGGAAACATTCTCTATTTGGAACATTTCTCCACTGGTTGACAAGCTGCCTACCTGCCATAAATATTTTTAAAAATAACTCAGGCAAATTAAAAACCATTCAAGAATTGACATATTATATGCATTTGTGTACAATATCATCCTCATTCACTTCCCAGTCTCTATCATCTAAAGTGTACGATGATGGGTAAATGCAAATAAAGCTTCTCTTCCCCATTCATGGCTTGTGAAAGCTATTTATTATGATCAAACATTGACCTGACTTTCCATTACAACGCTGCATTTACAGAGCTATTTCGGCAAATGAGTCACATAAGCAAACTGCATGCTGATCTCCATGGCAACCAGGTTATAGACTCTACCAATATAACTACTAAATCCAAGGTTATTCCTTCGGTACGGTTGGAATAAATGTAAAGAATGGCTTAAAATTTCAATGATTAGCAATTCATCGTGAGATTAGCTTTAATAACAAGATGGCTACAGCTTGAAATGTCATAAAATGAAAGATTAGGACACTCTATTACAGAAAATATAATAGAAGTACATCGTTGTAGTTTAATTCTTCATGATAATCTCAATCTTTGCAGTCAAGGGAATATAATTAAATTAAAATCTTTCTAATAGATAAACTATAATCCCAGTAATATATACTGTTATGCATTAGTAAATCCTTTCTTTAACATTACTGATTTTCAAAAACAAAAAATTAAAAAGATAGAAGAAAAAATAATTATAAAGAAAGGAAATAGAGGTACAAAAAGGAATAAAAAATAGATAAGAAATGATTTATGACTTTTTTTTTCAGTCCAGATGTGGATAAAAAACATACATAAAACTTTTGCTCTAAAGTTAACATTTGATTATATTATTTCTTGTCATGCAGGGGAATTCACTGGAGAAAGCAATTAAGTTTGGAAGAATCAGCAATAAAAGATAACCAGGCTGCCAAAGAATGCTGTGGAAGGATATCATCAAGGGTGATGCCAACCAGGACATAGAAAAAGTCAAAGAATAGTGCAAGATCAGAATATATGGAGACCTGGTCCATAGAATTGCTAAAATCTGGACATGACTGAATGGTAACATCATCATCATCACATTATTTCTGATTCCCATATAATTCTAATCAGAAGATGTTAAATTCAACATTTCATTTCTTTCTGTTTCTTGCAAAAATTCCAAGTGTTTTCCAAATAGAAACATTAAAATCTTTTCTTTAATCGAGGCTATCAATTTTGACATATCCACCAAATCCATCAGCTTCACCATCCATTCTTCCATTGTAGGATTTGTGCATCTTTCAATCTTTGTGCATACAAAAGTCTTGTTGCTGTCATCATATATAAAATTCCACCAGATGTTTCCCTTTGTCAATCAAAAAGCTATGAGCTAATGTGTCTTGATATTTGTTTGCTCAGAAAAATATCAAATCAGAGATAGTTCTTTAACCTCCAAGTTTTATGAATTTCAATGAGGCAAAAGCCATAAGCCAGTTAGACACACTTGAAAACACCGTAATATGAAAAGAGCAAGTAGAATGATCTAGCCGATTGCAATGGGAGCAGTAAGTTCTTAACAATAAAGAGAATAAATTCTGTTATTAGGAACACTTTAGCCACAACAATTTGATATCAAAATACATCAAATACCAATACTGTAACATCAAATATAAACATTATCTCATTGCAAGAAACAACTAATATATAGCATGGATGCAGTAATAACTCAATACCTGGGATGGAAAATCAACAAAAAAAGAAAAAAGCCAAACACTATCAATATGGAAGATCAGGCTGGAAAATAAGATCAGCATGCTAAAATGAGATGCAAGCAAGCTAGAACAGATGAAATAAAAGAAGCTGAAGACCAAAGAATCAAGAAATATCACATAGAAACAAAGAAAATTAAGGAAGCACTGGAAATAATAAAGAAAGTCTAACCAAGAACATCAACAGATATGAAGTGGAAATTGCATATGATAGACAGAACCTCCACTTTCAATATAAAACACACACATATTGGATTACCAGGATATAACAATAATTTATGATGAATTCCAGGCTGAAATCTCATAAATATATCCAGTAAGGCAGGCTAATAGATCTCACAGCACATCTTAATAGATACGGAAGAAATGATAACAATTCCAATGAAACAAGCAAAGTAGCACGTTTGAAAATCTGTATTTTTCAAAAATTCAAATGTGAGACTGCTGATGTAGAAGATGACCAGGTTGAGCCTGAGGGTGGGGGAGTCATCAGACTCAAGTTCTTCTGTACCACAAAAAATCTAAGTCCAATCTACCTTGATTTCTTTTGACTCTTATCTACTGCCAATTTGCTTTGACCATTAGTAGTTCAGATTTTTATAGAGAGCTTTAGCATACAATAAACCTATTGTATAATAAACCTAAATTCATTTTAACTGCCAGGGCTCCAGATTTCCTGCATTTACAGTTAACATCAATTGCAAGATTTTCGAATGTAAGTTACGAATAGACCATGGCCCGGTAGTGGACAACAGCCCACAGCTTGGGACCTCTGGTATAGGGTCTCCTGTTTCAGCAAGGGGTTAAATCTTGAAGGTCCCTCCCAACTGTGTTATTCTCTTATTCAATATGTGATTTAAACATACAGAAAATCTATGAATATATAAATGAATTGAAAACTATAAATGATTTAATTGCTTGACATGAAAGATTGAGGGAATTGAGTGAAGAATAATGAGAAGTTCTGAATGTAGTAATGTCAGAGAGGAGAGGAGAGGATAGAGCATAAAAAAAGACAAACTGTAGGAAGAAATAGTTCAAAATCCGTATGAAAACATCCTTTTTAAGATAGATTACTGGAAAGTGGATGATCAACAAATGATCTGGAAATGTACACCTCGGGAAACAAATCTCATTATTTAGATTTATTAAGAAAAGATGACAATGCAAAAATTCCAATCAGTATCTTTGCTTTCCAATGTGATTAATGTATATAGAAGCAAAGTCTATGTAATACTTACTACCAGTATCATCTTTATTAGTGTGCAAATTTACTCCTACAGTTTTTTTTTTTTAAAAGAGCAGAGAAGCCTGTGTTTTGGCAATGGAAAATACAAGATAGCATCTATAAAGAAATGCTGAGGTAAAAGAGGTTGTGAGTGAGAAAAAAATGTGTGTGTGATGAAGACTGATGCAAAGAATGGATAAAAGGAATACATTGTATGCAAAGATAAAAAATCGCAAAGAATGCAGTCAAAAGAAGCAAGTAAGAACAGCAGTCTCTAAAGAGCATGCAAGAAAAGGTCAAGATGCTGACTGGAAAAATGTGATCAAAGCCTTGCTGTGTTGCATGTGACATCAATGCATATATAAGGAGTCAGGACTTTGACTGGGGATTGGAATGCCATATGTAGCATCTTTACTTCTTCTTTTACATATTTTACCCAACGTACAGACACAATTGAGAACCACAGAATGAGAAAATTCAGAATGGTTTTAATAGAAACAAATAAAAAGTAAACAAATGTTTTAAATGAAGGCGAAACAGCTAAGCCTCTCCAATTAATGAATAAAATGAAAACAAAACAATGAAACCATCTATCTACCTACCTATGGTATTTTTCGCTCCATAAGACACACTTTCTTGTCTTCCAGAAATGGGTGGAAATGTCTGTGTATCTTATGGAGCCAAAGTCCCACCCACCTGCTGGCCCCCACCCCCTGGCCGCTTTTGGCCCCGCACATCTCATTATTTGGCCTCCATGTGTCCCATTTTTGGCTTCCATGTACAATATTTTTGGCCTCCGCACACCCCATTTTCGGCCTCTGCGCAAAAGGGAAAGCCGAAAACAGAGCATGCGGAGGCCAAAAATGGGGCGCATGTTGGCCAAAAACAGGCTGAAAACAGAGTGTGTGAAGGCCAAAAACGGGAAAAGCTCATCTTTTAGTCCCCAACAGCTGAAACTCTTTTGCTGATGGGATCTTCAGGATGCCCATTCTGCTCAATCTAGTTGGATGGGTAGAGACTCTTGGAGAAAGGTGATCCTTCAAGTACCCCAGTCTCAAGTCATTCACAGCTTTAAAGTAACCATCAGCACCTTTGCACATGGAAACACAGGGGTAATCAATGCACTTCATGCAGTAGTGGCGTTACATGTGTTGTGTATCTGGTACCATTTACTACCTACCCAGCAGCGTTGTGCACTAGTTGAACTTTCTGAAGGATCTTCAGGGACAGCCCTATGTAAAGCATATTACAATAGTCTCAGGGTGTGATTACAAAAGCATGAATAATTTAGCATTTAGGATGCTAAGGTGAAGGAATGCAATAGATCTGTATAAGAAATGCAGTGATATGTTTATTAGTTGATTAATTGTACTTGACAAACGTTTGGTAGAAATGTGATTGAAAGAATAGGTGACAATGAGCAAAATATGGTAATTTCACTATGCCTTCATATTAAGCATATTTTTGCTGCTCAGTGTATAACTGAGATATATGCATGAAAGTGAGAAGGGAAGGATTTATTTTTGCTGATTTGGAGAAAACATGGTAAAATAAAAAGCTTTAAAATATGGGATATTTTAGATGAATATTAATTACTAAATGTGGTAGGAGTGGTATAAAGCAGAAGTCGGATGTAAAGGAGAATCAGTGGAATGTTTTGTAGATTGTTCAACACTAAGCAGACAATAAAACAAGAATGTAGTATATAGCCACTTTATCATTTCCTTTATTTACGTAGGAATGTATAAAGAATGATTGTGATAGCTTTATATGTATATAGTTGGAAATATAAGTATAAACAAACATATATTTTTAAATACAGATATTATGTTATTGGCTGAAAACATAAAAATGATAATGAATGTTAGAAGAAACACTATTATGTAACGAGATGAGTGAGGATATTTTCATTTCTAGTAAAGGGCCAAATAGAATACTTCACTAAACCTATTTATATGGATATATATAAAAGTTCATTCCAATCAATATAATTAAGTGCTTTCTCCCAAAAAATAGATATAAATTACACCTTTCTGATTATTAACTAAAATTCAATTATCTCTACATTTATTGATAACATTACTATGTAATAAAGCCAGCTATACAATAGTTAAGATGCTGGCATTGAAACCAGGGACTATGCATTCTAGTTGGTCCTAACTGGGCCAGTCACTCTCTCAGCACAACCCACTTCACAAGGTTGTTGTTATGGAATAAGGAGTATTTTGTATATTTGCCACCTTGAATTACCATGATTCCCTGAAAGTAAAACCCTGTGTTAATTCTTTTTCCACCAAAAAAGGCACCGGGTCTTATTTTCAGGGAAGGGAAATGTCCGATGACTCACCACACTTGCGTGTATCACCCTGACCTCCTTTTTGCTGTCAGAGGCTTTCAGGAAGTTCTTCTACAACTGTCAAGGCTTTCCTGAAGGCCTCTGTAGCCAATAACAGAGCTCCGGATAGATCCGGAGTAAATCCGGAGGAAAGTATTTCCAGCTGCAGAAGAAATGGGTCAGCAAGGCAGGTGTCAGGGTATGCCAGGCCTGGCTGCAACTGGCCAAAGGTAAGTAATAGGGTAGCTCCACCCCCCCATCCCACCCTAGCTTAAATTTTACCCGTGCACCCTGGAGTGGGCTTAATTAGGGCTTATTATTGGGCACACATGTAAAAATCAAGCTAGGACTTACTTTCAGAGTAGGTCGTATTTTCGGGAAAACGCGGTGTGTGTGTGTGTGTGGGTGGGTGGGTGTTTTCATAGATTTTCATGGGTACGGGTATATAGGTCTAGGCATGTTCTGGTCTTTTCCCGTGTAAGATTGCCGATGTTTTGGCAATGTCCCACTCACCATTCTCAGGCTGGTGTTTTTGGCTTTGTGCTAGTGCGAGCAAAGCAGTATATATAAACTTATATAAAAATCTTTTAAAAGATGAATCTAATTTTATAAAAGTGTTGTTCATTTCTTAATGACTACATAAAAGTATACAATATTTTTGCAACTGTTAATAAATGGTTTTGTGTTATCTCGTGGGAAACCTTTTCAGTAATCCAAACTAACATGAGCCATATGGCCTTCTCTAATAGTTTCCAATTCAAGTAACCCATCATCTTGGTTTTTAGCTTTTCTATTTAATTCTCCTAATTTTAAATGTATTGTCTTTTATACTTTTTCTTATAAGCTGCCTAGAGTCCTCATATCAGTGAGATGGACAGCATAAAGAATTAAACAAATAAACTAAATCAAGTAATTACCCTCATTTTCTGCAGAGATGAGGTTGAACAAGTGCCATTCCTGTTGAAACACTATCATATATATTTTATTAAGAAATAATTGTAGCCATATAAACTATAAAATGATTCAAGGGTTGACCTGAGAAAAGCCTTTATTTAATAAAATATATAGATTTTATTAATTTTTATGCATTCTAGTATTTTGTCTCCTTTTTCAGTAGTTCTTACAAATGCTATCCATATGTATATATGTACTATAGATATGTCTCTGCATATATTGTACAATTTGGAAACATCATTTAACTTTTTCATGATAGACAGTCTATAACTAGCAGTAGCCTGAACAGTCTCGCCTGCAAATCATAAATACTTGACTAGCAATTTTTCACAAAGCCCTGGCCCCTTCTGTTTATTAAGTCTTTAAATATAAATAATGCCGTTAAATATTTTAAATGACCTATGGATTCAAAGTCTTCCCTAAATGTTTTTTTCTACTTTGTTCTCAGAAAATTTTATCTAACTTTTCCCCAAATCCCCAAATAATTAAAAAAAAGTGACAGTAAGTGTTACATTGTTCATTTTGCCCAACGGCTGTTGGCAGGTACCCTTTGTTCTCAGGTAGCAAATTACATTCAGCTTTCTCTCATCTCTGTTAAATGAGTAATAAAAGTCAAGTTCTAACACAATGCCTGGGACTTGAGGGGTAACAGTACAAAAAGCAAGGAGTGAAAATGTAAAAATCAGCGGAAACAGATGCTAACAATTACTTCTTAGCTTTTGGAAAGACATGGAAGAAGAAAAGGGGGGTAGACCTACACATTTTATAACAGAATATCAAAACTAAGGACGATCAATAACTACAAAATTATTCTCCTCTGATACCAGGAAAATATCTGAGACAGGCTCTCTTAATTACACTTAATAGTTCTGAAAGAAGAAACATGCTTAGTATTCAGTAGAAATTAGCTGAACATGTTAATGATGGAAACTGAATTAGTTTTACAGGCAAAAGGAAACTATTTCAGTATATGTTTAAGTACAAGCTATCTTTCTTCTTAGTTCTATGATAAAATATCACTGTAGACTTGTAAGCTAGTAGAGCAAGATCCACCAATGAGCTTCATTTTCTGATGAGTATTAGTGTTATATATTCCAGTATAGTTCCTGCCCTTTAATGCAGTGTATTTGTTGGAGATACAGCAGCTTCTTTCCTGCACAGTATCAAGTGGTAAACTTACTGGAAAAGCATAAATAAAGGCAGTATACAATGAAGGAACAAACAGCCTAAAAGCAATAGTTTTAGACCACCGAGAGCAGTGGTTTATTGTGAAAAGAAACCAAGACGTAGTGACAAGAAATTAGTTAAAAGTTAATTGATTTTATATTTTATTGTTTCAGACAAATAGTTTGTAAACTTGACTTGCAGAATCTTCACTTTACAAATGACATAAAATATTTGAAATGTATTATGTAATGTTGGAGATGAGAAAGCATTAGTTTAGTGTAAATCAGTTACTCCATCTCAGAGGATAACAAGATAATTATGTGAATGCAGAAATAAAGAATGGAAATGGAACTAAGTAGAAAACATTATCCCAAAATGGAAATCTTTGAATGGAGGGACTGAAGATTTCTTTTGTGGGAAAAGGGCAAAAGAGCTTCGAAGATAATTGAAATACAGACAAATATTACAAGAAAAATCTGATAACAAACAAGAGTGGAAAGATGCTAGAGGACAAAATGAATAAATTAAAAAAATAAGATTCCTGAGAATTTGCAACAATTAAAATCAAAACATACATTAAAAATACAAATATATTATTTGTAAAAAAAAATAAATTATCAATAGTACCATCAGACATGAGAAGACATCAATCTTCAAAAATCCTCAGATTATCGGATTATTCTTTCAATTTTTGGGAAAGGGCTGCTTGATTAGATTGGGACCATATATATATATGTCCTTGTCTCTGCCCCATCTTCATTGCTCTATGTTATGCTATTCTAGTTTCTTTAAATATTTACACAGCACTGCCTAGATTGATTTGGAAGGGAAGAAATTCTCAGCCTTGCAGAATAATCAGTCTTACAATTTGGTGTGGGAAAAGATCTTTCAGCTTTTCTGAAATCAATGTTGTTATGGAACACTTCAGAAATACAAGTAGGGTATTCATTAAAAGGAAGATTGTTTTGCCCAGTAAATAATCTACATTAAAAGGAAGTTGGTTGACTAAGTTTAGCTGAGAATATGGGTATGGAGGCAGATGGAGGCTAACTTCTTTCTTAGAAATAAGCAGTTGTCCTAAATACAGTCATTTTGACATTTAGTCATTTTGTATAACTATGCCACTAGAAGAAAAGCGAATGCTTATGCAGAGTAAATATTGATAGTTTGAGCTGATTAAGCATTTTTTTAAATATTTAAATAAAACTGGAAAGTGATTACTTTAAGTCAATTATAGGTGACACTTGATCAAAATTTGGCTCTTATATTACTTATATTTCATAAGTAAAATAATCTAACATGTAATATGGAAGTGTGAAAATGAAATTGCCAGTTTAGATCAAGCAGTTCAAGTATCAAATTAATTAAGACTGTTCTGTGACTACTTCATGAAACAATAAAGGCTGATATGGAACAACCTATTTTATAAAAAGCCACAAAATTTGGCCTTCCTCATCATAATCCAGTTCTTATAATTCAGATTCTGGAAACATGCTGTGTACAAAACAAATGGAAGAATTACATAATTCTGCCACTTTGATGCCAATCATTCAGAAAAGAAAACAATATTTTTAGGTAAACACTATGCTTGTCTTTCATAGGTATTCCATAAAACAAAATAATTGTCTTCATTTAATAATCCTCATGCTTACTTTTAGGAATATAAAATTTTAGAGCCATGAGCTCTACAGTTCATATATGATAAAGAGCTTAGTCATTGAGTGTAAAATTGGTTTGACATTATAATAGAAATAAGAAATAGGAAGGTGCAAAGCATTGGAATTATGAAGCAGCCTTTTCTATTAGCAGGAGGGTAGAAGTTTATTATCATTGTCTGAAGGTTCATGATTATCAGATGTGCCTGACAAACCTGTGGACACTTACATTTTTTGAGTTTGCCCAGATTGGTTTTCCAGTATTATTGCTGTTTCTTCTTTCCACCATCTCATATGAGGAAGTGTGTGTGTGTGTGTGTGCAGAGCTCAGTCAGGTGGCCAGTCCCTTGGTTATTAGTAGATGCCCTCTCCATATAGAAAATTCTTGGCAATGTTCTTTCAAGAGCCACTTAATGTTCTACTACTGTTTTCAGTGTTCTTTGAGTTCAGTGGGCTCTTTACTTCTTCACTAGTTTGCATGTATTATTACTACCTTTGTTGTTATTTGAAGAGTCTGCTTCTCTCCGTCTGCCAACACAGATGGCCCTGACCACAGAGTAAGAGGGAAATCACAAGACTATTATAGTTCTCAATTGGCCATAAAAATTCCTGACCAAAATATTAAAAGTTGTTGAAAGATCAAGTAGAACCATGTGCTACCAGAGGTTGAGAGCTATAAGCAATGCAAATTCGATTCTATGTCCAGTCTGAAACCTGAAAAGTCTAGATAATACATACCCATCAGAATATGTATTAGAGCTTTTAGAGCTGTAACTCAACCACTTGAGATTAAATAAGCTTTCTACCACTATAGAAGAAAACGGTGATGTTTATACAAACTTTTTCTACACTATGTTTGAAATTATCTCAAGATAAAGTGAAAGTAACATAGATGAGGAAACGAAGGACAACATCTTTTTTCTCCATGTTTCCTTTTTTGCTTCAAATATCTTTCACCATTTTAGTTATTACATGGCTACAGTGAGGGGATTATCTTATTTTCTTTTGCATATCTTCTTTTCATAATTAGTATTTCAAGAAGCCTGAAGAATGAAAACAAAATGGAAAGTGATATTATAAGGAACTTACCCTTTTTCCCCTAAGGATAAAAAAAAAAAAGATGGGAGATGAACATGTAAAAGTGAAGAAAAATAACTAGAGATATAATATGCTTTTCATACATTTTCCCTTATTTTTTCTACAGTATTCAGGATACTAGTAGCAAGACAACACATTTGAACAATCATCTGTCCCCAAGCTTTAACTGAATTGTTTAAGGGGGAATCAAAATCACTTTCCAAGCTCTGAAAAAGTAGACTGACCCAACTATAATTCAAAGCATTTGCTGGTTAAATTTTCTGATGAAAACATTTAAAAAAATATTCTCACAAAAATTTCCAATACATTTAAGAAGCTTTCCTTGTTTTCTTCCTTTCTCTACATTATTGCTCATCTTAAAATACTTGATTTTAAACAATTATTCACTTCTCTTTTCATTTCAGGTCTATGTTTCATAACTGAAGGACTGTTCCTTTATTTATTTATTTATTGTATTCTTAAATGTTTCTTCTTGACAGCTCTTTAGTAATGCATGACTTAAAATGTCAGCCTCATGTAAAACACAAAAAATGTTAAACATTTTCGAAAGTTAAAAAAAATGAAGCATGAAACTGACATACTATTAAAGCAGCAGTTCTCCATCATTTTAACATCACAATTTTGGTAAGAATTCCTACCAAAAGAATTTGGTAATATTTTTTTATCTAAACTTACTAAATGCCAAGTAAGTAGCCAATATGCTTAAATGATATACACCTCAGGAATACTCCATACTGTAAAATATTACAAAATAATCAGCCTACTATGTAGCTTAAAATAATAGAAATGTTTTTTCTACACAACAGATACTTTATTTTAAAGAAAAGTAATCAAATACATGATTATGTATAACGATCCAAAAATTTCTACTGAAATAGTTAAGTAATACTATATTACGATGTAGTGTAGTATACAGTCAGGACACAACTTCAAGAAATACTTCTAAGTTTTCTTCAAAATCCTAAGCCAATAGATACAATTAAATGGTTGATAACAACAACAGAAATTCTTAGCAGATTCTTAGCATTCCTCATCCTTTCATTAACTTAGTTTTAATTCTTTTGGAGGAAAAATTTATTGGGAATTAAATAGTTCATTTTAAATCCAATCAAATACAATCAAGTAAGTTGTTGCAACTAGGTAAGAGAGATAATCATAATAATCAAAAATGAAACACCAATATTTTGGTAGGATTGGTTTTTTTTATTCTCATTGACAAAAATTAGAAGACAATACCTTTTTTTGAAAAGACAAATCATATATAAAATTCAGAATTTCAAGATAGTATAAATTCACATAAAAGTCTTGTATTTAAGGTTGGCATTTAAATACAGCAATTCTGGCAATTTCTAATAATAATACAAGGATGTTTGGTTCCATTTCTAGTACTGAATATTCTAATAAATCTTGCATGGAAATACTAAAATGGAACTGAAGGACTATTCTCTTGGTCTGTTACATATAAGTGACTGCTAAGAGATTTGAATTATCCATTAAGTAAATTAGATTGCAAAATAACAAAAAGAAAAAAGGAATTGAAAAAATCTTCAAGCTAAATAGATTGCAATCATTTTTATTTTGACATACAATCTATGAATGTATTAAGTTTCAAAACAATTTTCTTTTAAGAAATATCTGTCACTCTGAAAAAATGTACCTATTCTGATAAATTTTATTTAAAACTAAAACATAATTTAACTAACAGGTATTGTTATGTTCTCAATCTCTTCACAACATACAGGAAATGTGAAAAATGCAAAATTTCAATTTTCTTGTTCATGCCACAACCAACTTTACAATCAAGCAAAATAGTCCCTTTAAATAAGACCCTCCTACTCATATCATGCACAAAAGACATGTAAACATATACAGAAAGTATACATGTTGTCAATGTTCTGAAAGGGATAAAAGGGAAGAAATATTAGCTTGCAAACTTAAGAAAGCACATCACAAAGCAACCCCTGCCCCCTGCCATTACTTTAACAGCCATCACATAAAAGACAAGCAAACCAAAAATAACTGAACAAAAATTAGCAATGTTATTAATCTGAACATGTAACCGCTACAGCGCATTCAAAAGAAAACACAAAGGAGAATATAAAGTAAAAGTAGATTCAGATACAGTACAAGCTGTAAGACTATTGCTTTGACAGGGGATGGCACTAGGAATTTTCAAGGATTGGCAATTTAGGTTTTTTTTTTGTACAAGCCATCATCATGAAATAGAACTTCCACTCACCAAGGCAGAGATATGTGAAGCATCACCTGTGACTTCAGGGGTTCTTGTGCTGTTTGGGAATCTGTGAGGATTACGAGCTATCGCTTGGCACCAGCCCAACATTTTCTCCTTCCACTTATCCCTTTTCAAATTCTGAAATTCTGAAAATAATTTACAATCCCTGAAACAATGGTATCTTTAGTTTCTTGCAAATATGTGTCTGGGCATGCAATTACATATATTTGAACCGTGCACAAATAATTAGCTGTTTTCAAGAAAGAGCAAAATTCATATGTCATAAGCATTTCAGTTCAGAAACAAGTCCCCTCAATAAATGATACAACCAACTTCCTTCATATTTCTAGAGTTCAAAAATAGAAGCTACTTATTTACAGAAGTTAAATTATTTTAAAGGTAGTTGAAATACACCCAGGGGACAAAATACTCAGGCAAAAAAACTGTGAATGCAACATTGCAATAATGCACCTATACTTAAATATAAGTTTTCCACTGATTGAAAATGTCAGATTAAATTGTGCCACCAATCTAAGTAAGGAAAACCACTTAGTAAAATCGAATCTACATTTGCTAGAAATAAACTCTGTTATAATCACATTATCTTATTTGAAAGCATAATTTTACATTTCTTTTCAGAAAGAAAAGAACTTACTTTCAGGTAACTGAATCTGAATCTAAGATTACTGTCTATTTGTTTCAAATACGCATAACATTTCTGTATGGCCTGTCTTCACGTTATAACATATTTCTCCTATATTTATATTATAAATTATATAGCTTCAGATATACATTCTTGTGTATGCTTGGAAACAAAACATCATGACCTGTGAGAGATACATTGACAGCCAATTATATTAACAGGTGCTCAGTTTCAAGGCCATGAAGCAACAGCACTTGCTGTGTAGATAATAAGGAACTACAGCCTCATGATAACAGGGCAACCAACATTTTGATATGGCTTTATTTTAGTTTGCAACAAAAGAAATTATGTAGCCTATTTTCTCATGGGTCTGATAAAAGTTTTCTGAGTTCAAGCCTAGCAGTTTAGTTAAGCCATATAAAGTTTGGGGATCTGAGATTTACTGCTAAGATCCTGTAGAGCGTAAAGAAGATGACTCTGATAATTATATGTATGCTCCATTGCCTAGGTAAAAAAGACTGAAGTACTTTTTAACGTCCAGAACTACGAGGTAATATTCAGAAGTCAGTCATACGACTTCCTAATTCCTAATGAACTATAAGGAGGAGAGTGGTACAGCATAATCAGAAGATTCTGTTATTGTAGCTGATCTCAATCACGATACTTATAGTTTCCTGTGGAGTTGATTTTCTGCTCTGTTCTACCTGGTGGGGCTGAGTCTATAGTAAGCTGCCAAAATGGGACTTTAAGTGTCATGAAGAAAAGGCAGCTGTTTCATCAAGCTCTATAATCTTTTCCAGTGTGGTAACAAGATAACATGATAAATAATATCGCCAGACACAGTTCTAATTGTATTACAAATAGAAATGTCAAATCTACCCAAGATTATTTTTTTTAATAAAATGGAATTATATGACAATATGATTCTGTTGTAGCCTGTGGTTCTTTAAACTTCCATAGCAATAAGGGCATATTCAGGAAATATACAATAATACAACACCATACACAGCTGGGTAAAATAATTGATATAATACAAAATTGCACTAAAAGAAAATGTGCTGCCTTCCAATAGGCCAGGGGTGAGCAATTATGGCTCCTTCATGACTCGTGGACTTCAACTCCCAGAATTCCTGAGCCAGCCATGCTGAGCCACGCTGGCTGAGGAATTCTGGGAGTTAAAGTCCACGAGTCATGAAGGAGCCATAATTGCCCACTCCTAGAAAGGTAACCACTAATTGCTACTATATTTCTTCCTTGGGGAGTAAGAAGATTTCTTCCTTTCATAGATGGCATCTGGTCCTCTTTTATGGTCTGTGAAGACTAGGACAGCTATTTTTCAAGTTATGAACAAATGCCTTCTTTGGAAAAGCCCCTGAACTACAGTCACATCTCTAATTCATTGCCTAGATGCTTAGAAAATTATAGTGCATGTCAAAATATAATAACTCCCTGAAAACACACTTCATTTTTTTGATCCTGTCTGTCATTAATTCCCACTATATTTATTTTAACGGAAGATTATTGCTTTGATCCTTGTTCTATGTAGCAGTTAAGTGAATGCCATGCAAGGTACTATTACTGAACAACTTCTGAATTCAAAGACTAATTAACAAATGGATGATTTAGAACTGAATTTAACTGTAGATTTTATCATTTCTAGCAATTTTTTGCTGGAAGAGTCCAAATTGTATTTCATTTACAGATATTAAATATTTCTTATGCTGAAGAAAAAGTCAAGTGATAATGGAGATAAAACTGAAGAAAACCTACATGATAGCAACATTTTGGATTTTGGCTCCTTGTAATGCTTAATCAGAACCCCAGTAGCCAAGAGATGTTGTGAATTGTGATACAATATTTATGGATAGCACCCGGTTATCCATCTCTGTCTTGGATTTAGTTCTGAATTTCTCAGAGAAAAATGTAGAAAAAAAAATTATGTGCTGTAACAACAGCATATAAGACATGACACCCTACTTTACCTCTAGGCAGCTTTCAATACCATCAAACATGGTATCCTTCTATATCTGCTAAGAGACTTAGGGATGGATAGCACAGTGTTGTTCTAGTTTGCTTCCTTTTCACCTCATCCATTTGGTGATGATTGAGGAAGAGAGATATTGTCCTCAGTCCTTACTATGTGGGGTGCCATAGGATTCAGTGCTTTCTCCTTGACCTATTCCATCAGATCTGACAGAGACAGCATTTTGCAGGTTCCACTGGCTAGGGATTAACATTGGGTGGGTCCCGGGAGCATGCCTTCTCTACATGGTGTCAGGATTATGGAACATCCTTTTTCCTGAAATTATATTAGATCCATTCTTCCAATGATATTCTGAAGGGGCCTCCAGATCAGTTATCAGACCTGGCATTCCCAGGACATGAGAAACTTGCTGTTATTCAGATAGCCTTTCTCTCTCTCTCTCTGATCAGCGAGGGTTTATAACTTTGGTTTTTATGACATTTATTAATATGGATTTTTACATTTTATATCAGTGTTTTTTTATATTATTTTATCTCATTGTTAGTCACCCAGAGTCATTTTGATGAAAGGGGAGGCTAAATTAATTAATTTGATGAAAGAGAAAGCTAGCCTCCCCTTTCATCAAAATGACTCTGGGTGACTAACAATGAGATAAAATAATATAAAAAACACAGATATACAATGTAAAAATTAATTAATCCCTACATATTTTTACTATTTTGAGCGGCATGGTGGCCTAGTGCTGAAGTCACTCGCCTCCTACTCAAAGGTTGAGAGTTCAATCCTAGGTAGATGTTTTCTCCTAGATCACAAATAATAAAATATCTACTCCAAGCTCTACACAATGTCAGGAAGGGCATTTGGCCAGTAAACTCTCAGCTCCATCCAGTTACCCCAACTCTACTCTGAATTAAGGGATTACCTGGTTGTAAAAAATTACCTGGTTGTGTTTTATATATATTTACTCTTAAATAATACTCATAAAGTTCAAAAAGTTTACTTTCAGCTAGGAATATTGGACTGGAACAATTTCATTGGCTCATCTATATATCTGTCTCTATCTCTATATCT
>JAEANM010003436.1:0-22402 GCA_017656035.1 Myanophis thanlyinensis
AGCCATGCTGGCTCAGGAATTCTGGGAGTTGAAGTCCACGAGTCATGAAGGAGCCATAATTGCCCATCCCTGGGTTAATGTATTGCTTATAAACTGGATGTCAACTCCGAAGTGAACCTGGCTGACGCCATTTTTTCCTAACTCATAGTTGCCATGATCTCTGAGAAGGAAAGGCATGGCTTGCTCAGGAATTCTGGGAGTTGAAGTCCACGAATCATGAAGGAGCCACAATTGCCCATCCCTGGGTTAATGTATTGCTTATAAACTGGATGTCAACTCCGAAGTGAACCTGGCTGACGCCATCTTTTCCTAACTTTTCCATCTTTTCCTAACTCATAGTTGCCATGATCTCTGAGAAGGGCAAGGGAGGGGGAAGTAGATAGACCAGCTACCTTTGGACAAGGCCAAGAGAACATCCACCTGTGCTCCAGAGAGCAGGAGAGTGCTTTTCCACAGGTTTGAGTGCTGGGAGATGAAGAGATAGCCATTTTGCTCACCACCACAGCAGAAAATTTTGACACTAAGTTTTCATCACTTTTGAAAATGGTCTATTAAGTGTCTTCAAAGCTATCAGCGACCTTTTAGAATGACATATTTGAAAAATCATCGGGTTGAGTTTTATCTTCAGTTCTCAAGAAAAGAAAAGAAATATTTTATATTCTGCCTTTATTGTTTTTATAAACAATTCAAGGCAGCAAACATATCTAATGTTCCTTCTTCCTCCTATTTTCCCCAAAACAATAACCATGGGAGGAGGTGAGTTGGGCTGAGAAAGAGTCACTGGCCCAAGGTCACCCAGCTAGCTTTGATGGCTGAGGCCAGACTTCAACTCACAGTCTCTCAGTTTTTAGCTTCATGCTAGACCAGCAAATGGCTAAGTAAGAGTTTGATTTAAGAAAATTATAAATGGTTTAATGGTGCAAATCAATTTAAAATGTTGATTTTTATTATAAAAGATGGAATTAACTATAAAAATAAATAACCTCACCGGCAATGGATTTTTGGGTATCCTGGAAACTGCAAGTCATAACAAAAAATAACTGATGATTTTAGAGACCAGACGGCAGAAGAAAAAAAAGTACAACTCTGATGTCAACCCATCCCACCTGGTCAGACTGGCAGAGAGGGTGCATAATAGACCCCCTCGATTAAAAATTTTGACTGGCAAGATCTAGGACAGGGGTGTCAAACTCGACCTTGGAGGGCCAAGGCAAGTATGGCCAGGGTGGGCATGGCCAACTTGACATCCTTGGTGTCAGGGGTGTTATGGTGGCCAGAGTGCTCTGCCAGTGAAAACAGGCTTCCAATCTCCATTTTTGGCTGGGACAGCCTCTTGCAACCATCTACCAGTGAAAACGGAGCTCCGTTTTTGCTGGCAGAAAGTTGTAGGATGCCATTCCAGCCAAAAACAGAGATTGGAAGATTCCATTGGCCAGTCCTTTGCTGTTTCCATGGTGGCCTCATGGGCCAAATCAAAGCACCCCATGGGCCGGATCTGGCCCATGGTCCTTGAGTTTGACACCCCTGATCTAGGAAGAGATCCTTTGCTTCCATCCTGTGGAACATCTTGGTTTCAGAGGCGACAAATTTTATCTGAAAACAATAGAGGAAGTACAGAACATGGAAGTACAAATGAGAGACCAAGAGAATAATTTTGAAAAGGACTTTTTATTGGATATACGAAAGAAACTGGCTGAAGTTTTAAAAATTAAGTGGAATGTACAAACAATAAACCAAGAGAATAACTTGGAAAATATTTTCTTATTGGGTGTACAAAAGAGGGTTGTTAAAACCTTGAAAAAGTCTGTGCAATGGGATAGAATTGAAGAGAAATCAAATCCTATAGCAATATTTGATTGAATTAATGTTTAAGATTGTTAGAAGTAAAGGGAAAGAATGTAAGAAGTTAAAAATAATATCAAATACAAACAATATCTGATTGAATTAAAGATTAAGATCCTTCCAAGTAAAAGAAAGGAAGACTCAATAGTTTATTTGATAACGGTTAAAACAAAATAATGTTGTTATTTTTGGCAACCCTTTTGGATCTTTTGTTGGTAACAGAATTGAAAAAAATAGTAATTTTACTGAAGATTATAATTACAATAATAACAATACAAACTAAAAAAAACTGAAAGAAAAAGAAGAAACAACAGAAAGGGGGAAAGGAAGGTAATGTAAGATAAAGTTGGTTTATTTGATCAAGGTTAAAACAAGATCTGTTGTTACTTCTGGCAACCTTTTATGGCCTTCCTGTTTTGCTTATAGATAAGGGATTACTATGGGATGAAGAGACATCTATAATTAGATAGGGGCTGTAGTTACTAAATTTGTTTATATTTGTGATGAAAGTTGGAAGTCCCTTTTTATATATTTTTTCTTTATTATATTCTTTCTTTTTCTCCTTGCTTTTTTTGCATGCATTATTCTTTTTTTCTCTTGTCTTTTTCTAAGTTTAGTTTGTATTAGTTTTTACTACTGTAATCAAGATTCTTAATAAAAGTTATATTTATATTAAAAGGATTTCTGCTACAGATCACACACTTTCTGTTCAATTTGCTTGATGAACTTCTGTCTGGAAGCATATTTTAAAATAGTCCAGTAGAAAGTCCCATATGAGAGAAGTTGCCAGTATTCAGTTGTTTCTGTCTCAGTCTGTTTCAATTCCTGAGAAAAGTCACATCATAAATATAAGGTTTGCTTAAAACTGATTTACTGCATGGTTTATATGATACATGAACATATTCTTCTGCACACCACAGGTTATCTTCACATAGTCAGTGAGAACACAGTGTCCTCATCTGGAAGAAAGGGGGAATAAAAGTATTTTTCAAGATATTTCTTAGTCATTCAAAATAAATCAATGTTCTTAACAAAAGGACTGTGCTAGACAATGTGAGATTATTAAGATCATTTTCAATCACTTTAACCATACTTTCCTTGATCTTCAAATCTGCCTGAAGAAGGTTTGCTTCAAATTCGTGCTCAGCCATAACTTATACTTTTTCTCATTGTTGCCTCAGAAGCCATTTAGACATCGTACAAAGAAAGATTTATGAGTTTTATTTTCCAACTCTGTTGCTAGAGCAGTCAAAACACACAGGAAAAGGATAAACCTTTCATTCCTCTATCCCTCATGCTTCTGGCAAAACTTCCAAAAAAGAATTGACATATCTCTTTGATGGAGAGAATTGTGTGCAGATAAGACTCACATATCTTGCCAAGAAAAGCAAATATGCTGAGTAACTCATGCATTCATTTCCAACGTTTGCTAAGTAATGCCTGGAACCAGCCACCTTGAAATTAGTTCTCCATCTGTCAAATGATAAGATGAATTCTGTTCCGTACAGTACTCTTGCATAGAACCACTGGCTTAAACCAGTGGTGGGATTCACATAATTTAATAACAAGTTCTGTGGGCGTGGTTAGGTGGCCATGGCCAACTCAACATCATTTCTTTGCCCTAATTACTGTTTTAAATATAAAAAGATATATCAAAAGATAGTTTATTTTACGCATTTAATACTTTAAGGATAAGAGGTACACAAAACTAGATGTTGTTACAAGAGTTTTACAATATGAATTAAAAACTATACAAGTTTTACAATATGAATAAAAACTATAAAAAACTACACAAGTTTTAGGGGCAAGATGGGGTGGGGTGGGGGTGGGGCCAACCAGCAGTTTAACAAAGGGTTCTACAGAGGTGCCCCAAACCCCCTGAATCTCACCACTGGTTTAAACATCATTCATCTACATACATACATAAAAGCACACACACAGATACACATTCTTCTATCTGAGGCTTAGTGTTCACTGATAATAATAAAGTCATATATTTTAAATAGATGAATACAAATTTACCCTGTCAAGAATGGAGGGCAGTTGTTTTATATTTCTATAGACATATAGAGTTGGTGATGAAATTCACCTGTATTAAAGGTTTTTTTCCAATCCTATCTTCCAAGATCAAAAATGAATTGGACTTACCTGTTGAATTCTTCCTTTTCCCCCTATTCAATTTTATAACGAGATTCATACATGAGATTAAGTCATAAATTAACTGTTGACTTCTGAGTATAACTCACAAGTAGCTGGCTGATGCTATATACTAAGTTACAGATCATGATATATTTAATGTGGCTAAATTCAAAAAGTACACCAAGCAAAAACCAAACAAACCCACATTACAATTCATCCAATTTATGAACTGACCTTTTCTGTCATGTAGATTGGCATCTGTCTTAAACTTCTTTCTAACTGTGGTGAATTGCAAACCAGACTTTCAAGTTAATTTTCTTATTACAATAATAGTTTTGTGGATCAGTTAATAAGGAAGAGTAGCTCTTCCTTATTAACTTATCAATAGCGCTGTTATTGTAATAATATGGCTCTATAGCTATCAAATATATACTCATCTTTAATGCATAATGATCTAAAATCATATTAGCAACTTTTTTATACTACCCCCAAATGTGTCAACCCACAGGATAGGATAAAGTCATATGAGTTAGAACAGGGGTGTCAAACTCGATTTCATTGAGGGCTACATCAGGGTTGTGTTTGACCTCAGGAGACTGAAGTGGGTGTAGCCAGAGTGGGTGTGGCCAGTTCCACATCACTCATGTTGGGGGTGCCTATAGTGGCCCGATCATTCTCCAGAGAAAACAGGCTCCCAAGCTCCATTTTCTCTGGCAGAGGTACTGTGGGCAAGTCCTTTGCTGTTCCCAGGGCGTCCCTGAAGGCCAGATCTAAACACCCCATGGGTTGAATTCGGTGGGCCTTGAGTCTGACACCACTGAGATAGAATAAAGCAATTGTTTAAAAAAAAAACTTGCTTCTTCATCACTGGCAGAAAAGTACTTTTTGCTTTGTGCTTCAGACATAGACAGACCGTATATTCTGGCACTTTCACAGCTCACATTCTCATCTCAGAGGAAACAGTATTGGAAATGCCAATCAGTTGTCTATGCTGCTGATCTCCCATTTTCCCAATGGATCAAAACAGCATCCAAGTCAGGCATTCCAATTTCCCATTTCAGACCACATAAATTGGGTTAGGTCATAAATAAAGGGGGCAAAGGGAGAAGGGGACTGGGATGACAGAGAAGGAGGTGGCTGGAGTCACTGAAGCAGTCGGTGTGAGCTTAAATGGACTCCAGGGGATGGTAGAGGACAGAAAGACGTGGAGGAACATTATCCATGGGATTGTGATGGATCATACACAACTTCGCAACTAACAACTAATAAATAAATAAATAAATAAATCTTACTTTTATTTTAGCATTTTTTTTCTTCAGGTAGTTGCACCTTGGTCTTGGTTGAACTTTTAAAAAAACCAGTTGGATTTTTTTATACTTGTATAAGAGACCAGCAGAAAATCCCAAGGTGCAGGGTAGATTGGAACTAAAAGGAAGAAAAATCCAATTACTTCTATGTGGTAGCAGAAAAGTATATGGACACATTTCTTGGGAATCAAGCCTGCCTTGAAAGACTATTTATTTGGTCCAAATTGGAGAAATAGATGTGTTATTCTACCCTGCAGCTATCTCAAAATACATTTCTTCACATTAATATAGTCCTCTATGATTCCTTATTGTCAAATAAGAGAACTATTTTCAACAGCTCAATAATCTATAGATTGTCTTAGTGGTGTGAACTTTTTGGCATCACTTTTGATTTCTGTACAAAACAGCTCTGCATTGCGTAATTTGATGGTGTGGAATGTATCTCTATTTTATGTTTATCCTAAAGTTTAAATTGCTATCAAATTTTTTTAGCTTTGGTGTAGTTTTGCTTTTCCATTTCCAGGCTCTTCCATTATTACATGGAATCAAAATTAAAATGAAAAAGCTAAGATGGTTTAAAGTTTAACATTTAAAGCAGAAAATTATTAACAAGAAAATAAAAGCCATCTTCATCTTTTGTGCCTCCATGTGTTGTTCAGCTTCCATTGAAATGCTTCAGCAGAATAGCAACTGGTGTTGCTTCTGGCTACTCATACTATATTGTCCACTACAAATTAGGATGATTTCTATGGAAATGTGTTGACCAACTCCCCAATAACATAACCATGCTAATAAGCTGCATTCCTCAGAAGGGAACTAGCCTGGAAATCAAATTCCAAGCTGTTTCCGATTCTCAGCCTAATCTAACTCCTATTTATAAATTATCGGCTGAATGATATAAGAAGTATCCAATTCTGGTTAGATATTGAAGGAGATTGGCTGGGTCAAAAGACAAATCACAGCTTTTAACAACAGCATGTCCTTATTAGGATCAGTCATTTTGATTCCCTTCAGCAAGAAAACACCAGAGAAGAGAGATGTTCTCTGAATTTGTAGGATGAAATAAAATCCAGAGCCATACAGATCTATTGCTTATTTTGCTTTTTGAACTTGAGTACTGTGGGAGAGGAATTTTGGCTGTACAGAAAGCAAGCAGCCATATAAGAGATCATCACGATAGCTATTTAGCCCCTGTTTGGGATCAACAGGGACGAAAGAAGAATCTCCATTTTATTAAGGGGGGGGACTTTATTTTGACACGAAGTCTCCTACTGCTCCTTCCACAAGACCCCACCCTCTTGGCAACTGTCCCTTAACAACAATTGACACTGACTGTCTTCAGGAGAGGAGTGAACTGATTAGCTACAGGAAGAAATGTGAAGTTCACCAGCAGCTGAAAGGGAAAAGAGGAGACAGAAGGCAACTGTATCACAGACGCGAATGCATCACTTCATGTACTGAAAGGCAGAAGAAATCTTAGCATTTTTAAAAAGTATGTTGATATTTATAAAAGCAAGGACTTTTTGATTGAGACTTTTGTGTTCTTGTAATTATTTTCTTGTCATTTATATTATTGGCTTCAGCCCTTTTTTTGCTCTTCCATTTACCTCTTGGAAATCTGCACCAAGAGGGAGGCAGAGGACAGGGAGATGCACTGACCAGTTTCTATGGGTAGATGCCATTGCAGAACTCTCAAGTCAACCTTCTGGATTTGAAGTTGCAAAGCAACAACTCCGCAAGGAGGAGACTGACAGCTCTATTTTGGAGTGAACTAAGATGAGTGGGTAGGTCTTCTGCACAAGAGACCCCCCCCAATCAAGCATTCTTTCTCTGAGTCCAGAAGACAAAGGGGGTGAGTGTTGATTCCTGAAGAACAAACTTTTGGCCATGTGTGTCTCCTGATTCAGCATAGGACAGCCACCGAGGCACAGTTGTCCTTCCCTTCCGGGAGCCTGGTGAGGGGGTGTGGGGTGTGGGGTGTGAGTGGATTGGGATAAAGAAGTGAGTGACTTGGGCAAGAAGCATCTGGCTCCAGCTGCAGTGGCAGCAGCAGCTGCAGCTGCTAATTCAGTCCTCTGAGCCAAGGCTGCTGGCTGCACCTGAATCAAAGATTTCCCTTCTCAAGGAAGCAAAAGGTAAGTGATGAGCTTTGTGTCTTTATTATAGCTTGGAACAATAGCTCCCAGCAGTAATAAATGTTTCAAAAGGAAGACATTTAAAGACTTTCTAAGTAAGGAGTGTATGTGTGAGTAAGTCACACACACACACACACACACAGAGAGTGTTTATAGAGAGAGAGAGAGAGAGAGTAGATTTGCAAAATTTGTTGCTGGGTTCATAACTTAATCATTCGGGAATGACAAAACAGCAGGAAAGAACAGGGGCTTGCCATTACAATCCCTCCTATAAATTCTATGCATTTGTTTGCTTTGGATGCTCATGACAGAGCAATAGTCCTAAGGAAGGGAAAACCAGATATTGGGGCTCAATGAGAACCTTCTCTCTTTTCATGCTTTCCGACTCTCTGCATGTCAGTTTTGGATGGGTCGCTTTTATTCTCACTGTATGTTTTTAGTACCACCATTTTATGGATGCATGCTATTGAGAAGACAATTGCTTCCCACTATACTGTGACTATAGACATAGAATCAAGATATGGTACTAAAACCATGAAGAGTTCAGAACTACTGTAGATTAAAAGCACAATAAATAAAATTGGGAGATATGTTACCTAAGGACCCATGATAGTGGGATAGTTATTTCTATTATTAGAAATTAAATGGAATAAAGAGATGAATAAAGGTTCCACAAAAAGGAGAAATGGACAGTTGTTTTAGAAAGTAAACCAACTATCTACTGGCCCACTGAGTAACTCAACTGAGAATTGTTCTCTTTTTGCATCATCATCTTCATGTTTCTTAGAAAACTAACCAAAGTGTTTGAAAAAAAAATACTGGAATTGAATTTGTGGGAAAGATTTTCATTTAATAAATCACCAATGGAATTAAAAATAGAAGCAGGGGGGAAAACAGAAGTTAAACTTGTAACAATTAAATACTCAAACATTCTTCCTTTACTTCTTCAATTCATCACAAATGCATACATAGCCTTCCTCCCCAAACATTAACTGAATCGCTTAATCAGAAAAGCAGAAAAACAGAGAAGTGAGAAATGGGATGATAAGCATAGTGCATGAAAGATTAAGCTACCTTCAAGTATGGTTCTCATTTTTATTGGACTTTTCAGAGGCCACACAAAAAGGCTGCAGGAGTCCATGGGTTGAAGGATCTGAATTGCTTTTGTAATAGAGCAAATGGGATTGGACAGCCAAAACAAATACAAGGAATGCTAAACAAAACTAAACAAAACTGTAGTAAGAAAGGGTTATTTCCCCCTTCTACGTGGATCCGTCTATTTTTTATTTGATATTTTTCTGTCTATAGTATACCTCATAAGATAGTAAGGAGTGCAGTAGGTGCTTAGATGCTGGAGGAATCAGACAATCTAAGTTTAATAGCTAAGTACCATTATCATTAGTGATTTTACTGATCTAGGGCAAATCATTCATTAGTGCTTTGTTTCCCACATCTAAAAATGATATCACAGAAGAATGTTGAAAAAGGATAAGTTGCGGCTATTATTTTTAAGAGCTGCAGGTTAAAAACTGCATGAGGTGATGCAAAATGTTTAAATTATGAATGTAGCACATTGCTGCTGAGCTGAAATGTATTTATAGCAAGAAAAGGTCTAAACTATGAAGATAAAAGTTTCAACAGCTAGTTAGGACATAACCAGCAATTCTGCAGCATATACTGTTGTATATTCTGTTGTATATACTGTTGTATTATACTGTTGTATCTAGGTAGAGAACATTTCAAACCAAAAGGATTAGATGAACGTGTTAAGTATTTTAAATAAGGCACAAACAATTATTACAGTGAGGCTGCAGAGCAGAAAACAGCTTCATAATGGACTTTTGATTTCCTGAAATTCAGTGTTTGGAGCACATATAATCTTAAGGTCTGGCCCTTGAAAGCTTCTCTGTGTGAATTTAAACAAGGATAAAATACTTTTCTACAAAAAAAAACTAAGTGGGAAGGAAGAAAAATATTTGATTCAAATATTTTTATTCAGAAATTAGATCATTCTTATAAATATATAGGATAAAACATTATGCAAGATCATAGCTGAAAGGCAGAAATCCTGAGACCTGTGAATAGATTTACAAATAACGTGGAAGTACATTTGCCATTGGCTGTATTCTTAAAAAAATGGTTTTCTGATAAGCATATCAGCATGATACTAATATTTATATTTTAATTGTACATTTAATACATTTTAGATGCATATATCTAAAATTGTAAAAGCTTGATTCTATAATTATTAGTTGAGGGTTTGATCTTTTCGGTCAGACAGAATTGTGATAGATGTTTCCTAACCATAAAATTGTTGCTTAAGAACAATTTATGAATGAGGATTTCAAAAATTTCATATGGGAACCTGCTACATGTTCACTAGAAACTAACAGATACAATAGCAAATGATTTTTAAAGAACAAATGATAGCAAAGACAACAGCCAAAGACTAAATAATAAAGGGTCTAAATTCTCCACCTGGTCCATTAGGATCAGAAAGCCTATGTTTTCTAAATTCTGAAGAATTTTGATGAGTCTGTCTAATCAAGCCCATGTTATTACAACTGCCTCTTTCTTTTGAATAAGAAAGCAGCTTGGTAAGGGAGAGATGGCTGACAAGTGATTAAGGTGATTAAATGGTTAGTTTTAAAAGCTTTAATTATCTGATGACCTTGTTTATGAGCAATGAGAGGGCCCTTTGTAAGAAGAAAATTAGGCACACGGGGACTTAATTGGGACTGAGGTTGCAATCAGAAGCATATTGATTGAGGAATAGATCTATGGTACTAAAATTGGACCTCCTTCTAAATAAACATGTTTTACCAAGCCCTTTTGACATTTTCTGGTCTCTACTTCTTAAGAGATATTTGATGGTCTGCACCTAGGTTTTCCATTCCACATAATGAAGATTCTTATCAAATGATTCCAGCCAATTTGAAAGGCTATACCAACACCAGGCTTAGGCAACAAGCCAGTCACCCGAAGGATTGACAAATCTCTATGGAGATTCTCAGTCATCCAGCTCATAGTTGTCCCAAAAGTGCTTGCTTCTTCAAGAGGTAACTGGACTTTCTGGTTTTTCTTTGAAGACCTTTCACTTCTCATCCAAGAAGCTTCTTCAACTCTGACTGGATGGTGGGGAATGGCAGGATTTATACTTCTTGCAGACAACTGGTCATTTGCATTCTTTAGCAAGACAACATCTATCTCCAGTCCTTTCAACAATTCCCAGAAGGCTCCACACCCATTTGTACTATTCAGGTGACCCTGACAACACAGACAAACTTCCAGGTGGCCTCAATGACTCTCTAAAAAACAGTGCAAATGACCAGCTGTCTGCAAGGAGTATAAATCTTTCTATTCCCCACCATCCAGTCAGAACTGATGAAGCTTCTTGGATGAAAAGTGAAATGTCTTCAAAAAACCCAAGAAAGTCCAGTTGCCTGGGGAAAAAAAGCACTTTTGGGATAAAGGATCAACCCTTGATTTGAAAAGAGTGGACCCTGCACTTGCAGGAAAAATGCTAGGGAAAAAAAAGTTCAAAGGCTGTATAAGTACTGTGATGCTGCAAGTTGATACACCCATCACAAAAGAAACTCCTTAGAATAAATTTCTCTGTCTGTAATATGGGAATTTTGCACGTGCAGTAAATATTGGGGAGCCTGGGAAATTTGGAAAATAAATTGTATCTTTAAAGCCCCGATTCCTTGTCATGCATATTAAAAGATTCAGGAAAAAGGGTTCACTTTTTTCTTTCGAAGAAACTGATCTGCAAAGAAGCTTGAATTTGAAGAAAGAAGCTACCTTCAAATTTGAAAAGCTGTGACTGCCGCTCAGCAAGGAGAGCATTTCTCCTATATTGAAAATGGGTTTATCCATATTTTTGAATAAATGAGCAGTGAGAAGGAAAAGCACTGCTACTATTTAAATGAATGCAGGAGGATATGGAAATGCCACCACTGTCAAATATGATTAGCCACATTTTTGTTTTAACCTGAAGTTTGTCCCCAAATTTTTCCTTCCAATTATCCTATAAAATCTGGTGTTGCATTGAGGATGCACAAGCTGTAGTCAGAGAACTGTCTGTTGCTCTCTAAAAGCAATCAGCCAAGAACTCACAAAGCTTTCTAAAAGTGGCTACAGATTGATAATTTTAATGCAAAAGAAGGAAATGACTAAATGCATGGGATTATGCATAGTAATGGAATTCAATTAATGCATATAATGTTTCATTCAATTACAATTGCATTAAGTTAAATTTGGATGCTGCCTCATTCTACCATTCCCCACTCAGTCCCTAAGCCAAAACAGCTGAATTAAAAATTGAGGTTTAAAAGGTCACATTTAAAAATAAAAATTGTATATTTCAGAGTGGTTGAAAAGAATAAATATTAGGAAATATTTGTTTGAATGAACATGCTTCTGACCAAAAGAAAATTTATTTAATAAACATGGTTCTTTATTTCTTTAAGGCCATATGGAAGAGACCATTTTATTTAATATTTTGAATGGATTCTCATTGGCTTCCTTAATTCATGGCAATGATTGGGTTCTTTGCAATTAAAATAATGCAATCAAATCTATCTAGGACTGATGACCAAATGCCCACTTTTGTTTCAAGGGATTTAACTATATGATACTTTGCCTCATTCAACTAGGACTGATCATTACCATTTATACATGTCTTCCCATTAGTAAACATGAGTTATGGAAATATTTCCTACACAAATGTTGAGGGAGAAAGTAAGGATTCACACCAATATACCTTAGCTTTGTACTCTTCCCATCCATGTCATATTTTTTCAATTAAGCAATAGTCAGATACAAAGATGAGCCAAAAGGTAGGCGGAATTAAGAGAAATAGTAAACCAGGATAAGGTGACTATCATTGCTCAGACAAATTGTTAAATGGACAGCCTTGGTGCTCATCCAGTAGAAAACCTCTGGAGATTCTTGATTCTGTCTTTAGGATAGGATAGGATAGCTTTTTTGATAGGATCACCTTTCAATATATTATTTATTTCTTTGATTTTATCCCACTTTGATTTTTAGTCAGCTGAAGGAGACGTATATATTTAATGCTTCCATCTATTTTCCCTGCAACAATAACAGTATGAAAGAGGGACAAAAATGAACTGAGGTTATCAAGCCAGCTTTTATGGCTAAGAAAGGAATAGATGTCACCATCTCTCAGTTTTTAGCCCAGCACTAATTTGCTCCATTAAATTAGTTTTCATTCATTATGCCATTGAATCAGAACTGGCTGTCCTCTGGTTGGATGGCTTATATACTTATCATTGGGATCAATCAACATACCACATACAATTCTTATGGTCGTAGTACATGTCTGTTTCCCAATCCCTCACAAAATTGTTTGAAATAGACATGTGTTCTTTTTCACTTCTGCAGATTTCAAAATATTGAGAACTGGCAGACAACCCTTTGAGCTGATCAATACCCCCTTCCCTGGCCAGCCATTGATGTACAAAAGCATCATTCAATTAGTGCCCTGGACCAAGTTTTTTCTGCTCGTATATAAAAGAAACAACCTTCAACTATTCCACATGAAAGGAAGGAAAGAAAGACTCGCTCTGTTCCACATCCCATATCGTTATTTCATGCTGTGTGCATTTATTGGTGGTATAAAAAAAAAATCTGAGGAGGTGATGCTACAAGGCTATCAATACCTTCTTGCATTTTAAAAACCCATAAAATAAAAGACAGATTAGGGATAGATCACCACGGAGAAGATCCATCTATAGCAGTGTTTCTCAACCTTGGCGACTTTAAGATGTTTGGACTTCAAGCTTTGCTGGCTGGGGAATTCTGGGAGTTGAAATCCAAACATCTTAAAGTTCACCAAGGTTGAGAAACACTGATCTATAGCATGTGGTCACTGAGAGTTGGTGGCTAAATTAGTAACACGTCTTTTGGAAGCTATGGCACTTGAACCTTTATGGGAAGGGAAGGAAGCAATGGTTGGATTGGATCCAGGGACCAGGAGATATAGTGAATCAAGAGGTCCATTAGTAGAAGATCAGCCCACATGTGCATTTCAGGTGCAGTTCCAAATGCACCGTAGCTGAGACAGAAAGGAATCAGTTTCTGAAAATAGTTACTTTGCAGATATCCAGAACTGATTTTGTACTGATAAAGTGACTGCTTGTGGAAATGTCCTAAATTAGCCTGGCACAACAAGAATTGTTTTCAGTCTTATCAATAAAGAGACAATAAACGAATAGCTAGTAATCAGAGGCCTTTCCATAACATTAAAATACTCTTGGCTGACTCATTATTCAAGCCCATGACATTCCAAATGAGGGACTGTCTCTTGTCTGACATTGCATTTTAAAATGCTGAAAATGATGCAGTTGATTGAGACAAAATTTAATTACCTGGAAGTCTATATAACCCAAGTCAATCCAATTCACAATACATTGTGAATTTAATGCAGTTTGGATGTCATATATGTCAGTATTACAATTTCTGTCGGTGTTATAAATATAGATTTTATCAATCTAATTCCAGACTAGAAAGAAAAGCCATGTTCACAATTCAAACATGAAATTGGTTTGATGGAAATTATAATAATTTTAGATGTTTTAGATGTTATCTGGAATGCAAGGTTAAAAATACTTATCCTAACAATTAAAGTTAAGTAGTGGTATGATGGATAGAAAGGTCTTAGGATATATTTATTTAACTACTATAAGCTACAGTTAGTGTACCAATAACCACTAGTGTTGTATGCATTGGTGTTACTCCATGTGCTTGCCTTTCCCACACAATATACCTTCTACAGGATTCTTACCTGAAATGTATTTGTCAAAATAAAGGATCCAAAGAAATTATCTGCAAAAAGATAACATAAACATTGGGTAAAAAGATAACATGTCACTGAAAAACATTATTATGATGAGGATGTTTGGTCACACAGTCAGCCAGATGGTTAGACTGGCTTTGAAATTTTCATCCGCCTATCAAGTCTTTCCCAATGACTTAGGATAGATAAATGTTATTGTTTGATGGTACTAAAGGTATCATTGCAGGACGGAACTTAAACATAAAACAATAAGATTGGAGGGAATATTAGAGGTCTTCTAACCTAACCCCTACTCAGGCAGGAGACCTATACCATTCCAGACAAATGACTAACCAATCTCTTCTTGAAAACCTCCAGTGATGTAAGCTGTAAGCTGTTCCATGTAAAGCTGCATTTTGCAATTTACTGATTGTGATTTTGTCAGTGCTGATGGTGTTGAAGTGATGCTCGAGATGTTTTGGACTGTACCAAAGGAGACAATTACTATTGATACTATCTGATCTTTTGTTTGCCATAATCATTCAATTTCTGCTCTTTCCATTTTGTTATTTTCTCTAGTTCTTTCTCTTTTGTTCTGCAGTCTCCAGGTGCTGCCACGTCCTCCACTATCCAGACTTTTTTGTCTTTCTTATCAAAAATTGTTATGTCTGGGGTGTTATGTGGGAGGTGCTTGTCTGTTTAAATTCTAAAGCCCCAAAGTACTCTAATTTGTTCATTTTCCATTACTTGGTCTATTTTGTGGTGCACCAGTTCTTACTTTGCAGGTAAATGCTATTTCTTGCAGATATTCCAATGCACCATTGTTGCTACATTGTCATGCCATTGTTTATAGCTATTTATACTTAGTTTTTGTTCCACTGTATTATTCTGATAGCAATGTTATTTTCACTATCATTGGTAACAAATTGTTCCTTTTTTTACATCTTTTCAGATCTGAGCAATGATGAAGACTATGTCCAGTGGGAACTGCACCTTGAATGTGCCAGCCAAGAATTCCTACCGGATGGTTGTATTGGGAGCCTCCAGGGTAGGCAAGAGTTCCATTGTCTCTCGGTTTCTCAATGGCCGCTTTGATGACCAATACACGCCCACCATTGAGGATTTCCATCGCAAAGTTTACAACATTCGAGGCGACATGTATCAGCTGGACATCTTGGATACCTCTGGGAATCATCCATTCCCTGCCATGAGGAGACTCTCTATTCTCACAGGTTAGAAACATACATATGAGGCTTAACAGTGGCAAGTTAAGTTTGTCATAGTGAGGGCTGATCACTTTTTTTGGGGAGAAGAAGCAAGCTGAAGATGCTTAGGAAATATCTAATCTTGCTGGGCACATGAGTTGTCAGCCAACTTACCTCCAGCTGAGCATGCACATGCGATTGTGCATGCACGCATACACATGCGATTGTGCATGCACACATACGCAATTGCAGAGACCCAGCTGGTCTCTGGGCCTCCACTGTGCATGTATACACGATTGCTCATGTGTGCGTGAGTGCTTGTGCGCAGCACACATCCATTGCACATGCAAATGCTGCATGCATGCTCAGATGGTATGTTTGCACATGCAGTGCACGTGGAGAAGTCACACGCAAGTGTGGATGGCATGCGCAAAGCGAGTACTGTTTGGCACTCGGTAAGTAAAAGGTTTGCCACCACTGATCTATACATTAATGGGTCCCTTAGTTCTGTGAATTATTGAATAATATAAATACCCTGAATGTTTTGTTTTATTGCTACTATCCTCTACCCTAACACTCTCCACTTTTGCTAGACTTTAGCTCTTACCTTCCTTGGTAGTATCGCTTTTGATTAGAAAAGTATTAGGTATTATGGGCTTTGAACTCTGACGAATAGAAGGCACTAGACTGCAAATTCTGCCATAAAATCTATGGAATTTATAATAGTTTTGCTGTCTGCTGTGTTTAAAAATGGAGTTGTAACCAACTGCCTTTATTTTTTCTTGTTGAAATACTAGGAGATGTTTTCATCCTTGTATTCAGTTTGGACAACAGAGAATCCTTTGATGAGGTCAAGAGGCTCCAGAAGCAGATCCTCGAAGTCAAATCTTGTCTGAAAAACAAAACCAAGGAAACGGGGGACCTACCAATGGTGATCTGTGGTAACAAGAACGATCATGGTGAACTCTATCGCCAAGTGAGTTCTGATGAAGCTGAAAAGCTTGTGTCCAGTGATGAGAACTGTGCTTACTTTGAAGTCTCAGCCAAGAAAAACACCAACGTGAACGAGATGTTCTATGTTCTTTTCAGCATGGCCAAACTACCCCATGAAATGAGTCCTGCTCTTCATAGGAAGATCTCTGTGCAGTATGGAGATGCTTTCCACCAAAAGTCCTTCAGGATGCATAGGGTCAAAGAGACAGATGCCTATGGCATGATTTCCCCCTTTGCTCGTCGACCCAGTGTCAACAGTGATTTGAAATACATAAAATCCAAAGTCCTCAGAGAAGGGCAAGCAAGGGAGAGAGAAAAATGCACAATCCAGTAAAAGAAGCTCCACTGAGGAGGAGTCCATAGCATATGTGCCGTGCCTTAAAGAAAGTGGCTGAAGAGAGACAGTCTGAAATCTGAGTCATGAATGACAACTGCGGTCATGAAAATACTTTGGCTAGAGCATTGTACCATATCTGTAAAGATATAAATAAATTAAACAGTATTGTAAATATTTGAAGCTGCTATGGTAGATAACTGCCATACACAGCCCTTATTATATGGTCTTTTGTTTTTTGTATTTTTTAAACAGAAAGGATCCCTATTAGTTTTCTCTTTTTGTTTTTCCTTTCCTTCTTCAAGGTATAAAGAAATTTGAACTTCAATTTTATACAAAAACAGTTAAAAGATGGGCCTGATCTGTACAGGTTTCTTGAGTAGCCATCATGCAGGAGACAATCTGATAAGATGAAAATTGGATGTTGTTTTATTCCAATTCCTCATCAGAAAAAGATTCAAACATTTTGAGGAAAATATACTTCTTTGCGCCAATGATAATTCTTCATTGTGTCAATACATTTCATAATTTTTCTCTGTTTTTTGCAAATGACAAAGTGTTGGCAAGTATGATCTAGAAATACCAGCTGGTTTTCAATTACATGATATGTAAATAATTGGAATGTATGTATTGTGAGAACCAGCACACCTGTGATATTCTGTTCCTAAAAACGTCATATCCATATACTTGGAAACTTTTATTGTACTCCCATCCAAATCCCATTCATTTGTGATTCTGCTTTCTACCATACCTGTAATAATGACATTGGATGTGTAATGCCAAGTGTTATGCTCTATCCTCCAACTTTCTCATATAAAAGTTGTACACCTGTGGAGATTAATCTGAGAGTAAACCCAGTTGAACTTAGAACTTTATATAAGCGCACATGAGATTGTGGTATAAGGCTCTAGGCCAGTGTAGACTGAAAATGGGACTAAAAACTTAAGCATTAATTGGTGAACAAAGCATGCACTTTGTAGAGCACATGCTTAAAGTTGAGCAAGTTATTATTAAAAATGATATTTATTTCTCACTAAAAATATCTGGCCAGAAGCTACATTTTCCCCATGTTCAAATGGCTGAGAAGTTTCTGGTTTCTGGTGCAGCTATTAATTTGCAAAAAGAGGATTCAGAGTTTAAATTTAACATGACTGTCTTCCAAGCCATGTCCATTGTCTTTGTACAACAATACTGAGTGTACCATAATATAGAATGAGTGGGAGCTTATATATTTTTATAATAAAAACATAGCTTTTCTTTCCTCAACCTGCTGCCTTTTAGATCAATTGGGTCTATCTGGAATTCCTTGGCCTTTGCTTGGAATTAGTCCAAAACATCTGGAGGGAACCAAGTTGAAGACATCTGATGTACTTATCTCCAATTTTAAAAAACAACAACCTTAATACTGGTAGATTTTTTCCAGACAATCTATTTACCAGAATGTTTGTGGAGTAAAAAAGCAATGTCAGAATCAGCTTGGTTTGTTACTAAAAGCCTACTTGATTATCTTAACTGACTCTTGAATAATTCTTAGTATCTATAATATCCATATGAATAGGAATTAGATTTTGTTCTGAGCCAGCTGCCTAAATGTCTTTCCTCCTTTCTTGGTGTTCTTTTTTCTCTCTTTTTTCAGCTATGATAATTCTCTGCTCATAATGGTCATATATCAGAAGAGAATGGAATTTTGCATACCTCAGAATTATTAAAAAGATTTTAACCCATTTGTCTTGAATAGGGAGATATTGTAGGAAATAATAGGGGCACAATTGTGCTAGCCCAGGTCCCTCCTGCCCTCATCAGTCTCAATGATGTGATTCCTTCCTTCCTTCCTTCCTTCCTTCCTTCATAATAGAACTAATGGACTAATAGAAATTTTTATAAAATTACCTCAGACATGAATGTGTACTGTAATGTATGTGGTTGTGTATGCACACACGTGCCTAGCAGGGAGAAGATACACTTCAGTCTCAGTAGTGTTAACCTACTGTCCACAATGTAGATTTCTAAAATGCTCTACCAGCCCTTGAATATATCACACCTCTGTTTGATATTATACCTCATACACTGTATATATGTGAATAGTACTGTGTGCTTTAGTTGGCAATGCAAGCTTTACTGGCATAAACAAAAGTTCACTCTGACATCTAATAATTAAATAAGGTGAATATACATAAAAGTTCTTGTGGGACAAAATGGTCTCTCATCTACTTCTACAAGATTACATACTTCAATATTCAACATATTACAAAATTCAATATTGCTAATTTCCTAGTCCCATTTCAGCCATTTATGTCATTTTGAAAAGATTTTGCATTTGTATAGACATTTTTCTCTCTTTCGATAAATGTGATCTATTTATTAACTGTGTCCTGGATTGATTTATTTTTTATAAAAATGTGATCAAGTAGCTGATTTGCTCTGGATGGCAAGCTGTTCAATAGCAAATTACCATGCATCAAATCACACAATTTACAAAAGCCTACAAGAGGGCAAATGATGACTTACATATTTGCATCAAAAATTGTGATGCAAAATTGTGTGATTGTGTACCATCCTACACATCATTGCAGTATATTATGGATGCTACTGACCCCATTGTTCTATAGATTCATAGGAATATTCCAGCTGAAAAATAACTGTTCAAATCAATGAATGGATTCTCATCACATAAAAACAATTTTCCTCACTATAGACATTGTAAGGTTTCTTATCAAAGAGGAACCCACAGCATATAAATATAATAATCAATTTAAAGAAATAATAGTAATTTACTACCACAGGAATTAATGCTGACCAAAGGCACTGGGAGTTTCTGTCAAACTGAACTAAACTTTGGAAATAGAAAGAAATTTTGCTTCTGGAGAACCAGAGAAATTTGTCTGAGGCAGCCTGAAATCTGAGACAATATGACAATAGATACCTTGCCCTGGTTTCTGTAGCAACCAACATTTCCTAAGCAATTCCACAAAATGATGACCACACCATTAGTCATGCCTACAGGAGAAGAAAAGCAGGAATATTGGAATCTGCTGCGTCTCTTTTATCTACTGCCCAACAGAATAACTTCAGACAGCTCACATTTATGGAGGAACAGAAAGGATAAATAATGTTTACTTCTTTTCCCTTCCTTGCTGCTCTTATGTCATTATCACCCGAAGCCATTCTTACCATGAGTGGTTTGCAATTATTGCTACAATTCTTAATTAACATGATCCATCAACTGCAATTATATTAGCAGGAGTCACATGAAACAGAGTCTACAGAGCCTAAGAGGCTACAAAATTAATGAAATTGGGGCTAGGGGAGATGGACTCCCCCCCTTATTTCAAGGTATTAAACAATGCTTGGTCCAGGTAATGGTCATATCCATTTACATGGGAAAGGGGTCAGTCCAGGAGCAAAAAGATTTGAGTTCAAAGTCATAGTCAGCTATGAGTGTCCTTTGTCTTACTCATCATTAAAATATTTGAGAGATGTATAACTTTATGTAATTACCTGAGAGCCCCAGAAGAAGTGTGAGATAAAATAAGTAAGTCTTGCAGACAGAAAATGAAGAGCTTTTATTTGCAGGGGTGAGTCACATTTTCTTTGGTTTTCTATTTCTCATTTTTTTTTCACTTGTGCTTGCTTACTGCATATTTGTCTGAGAATTTTGCTTAGAAAAATCATAGCACAAAATCAATATCTCACTTAATATATACAGGTAGTCCTCAATCTACAATCACAGTTGAGTTCAACATTTCTGTTGCTAAGTGAGACAGTTGTTAAGTGAATTTTGCCCCATTTTAGGACCTTTCTTGCCACAGTTGTTAAATGAATCACTGTGGTTAAGTTAGTAACAAGGTTGTTAAGTGAATCTGGCTTCCCCATGGATTTTGCTTGTCAGGAGGTGATCATATGACCCTGGGACATGTCAAATGTCATAAATACGAGTCAGTTGCTAAGCATGTGAATTTAGATCACATGATATGGAGAAGCTGCAACAGTCATTAGTGTGAAAAATGGTCATAGGTCACTCTTTTTCAGAGCCATTGTAACTTCAAACGTCACTAAATGAACTGTTGTCAATTGAGGATTACCTTATATTAATATATTAATATTATATAGTCTTATATTAATATTTTTGCTAATACATAGGTTCTATAACTTATATGTTTAGGAGCCCTGGTGGTGCAGTGGTTAGAATGCAATATTGCGAGCTAAATCTGCCCACAGCCTAGAGTTCAATCCTGATGGGCTCAATCCTTCAATCCTTCTGAGGTCTGTAAAATGAAAACCCAGATTGTTGGGGTCAAGATGCTGACTCTGTAAATCACTTAGAGAGGGCTGTAAAGCACTATGAAGCAGTAGTGTATCTGTTAAAAGATTGCTAACTTTGCTTTAAAAGGAAAGACAGACAAAATTCTCTGATAGGTAGTTTAAGAAGTATACACATTAAAAAGTACTGGGCAGAGAATCAACGAATGCTAAGAAAAAGTATTATGTAGAGTTATCTCCCTAATGCTAAGAAAAAGTATTATGTAGAGTTATCTTACTAAGAAACCTCTGATGAAGCCTCTATTAACCATACACTAGTTCTATTATTTTCTGGGTATTTATACATGACTTCCTTGGAACTGTTTCCAAGACTGTAATTATATTATCCATCCCACCTTATTAGCTCTTGGGTTTATTTTTTAAGTTCAGCTCTAGTGGTCATAATAATTTCATAAGCACTTAGACCTCACCTTTAAAATAAAATATAAGTCAAGAGAGAGTTTTAATCTGAGCCACATCTCAGCCAATTTAGTCCTGGAATATCTCAATTCACACAACTTGCGCTTGCATCTGTGTTATGAAAATCATGCCCACATAGAAAGATAAATAACGTTAACAGGTAAGATTTCCAGATCTCTGTGAAATGGGTTTAAAAATAACTTTAGCCTTAATTAGAAATTTGCTTTACATGCCATAGTCTATTAAAGAGTCAGATTTTCTTCTCTTGCTACCTCCTCTCTATTTTGTTCATTAGATTATATTATTAAGTATTTGTTTTCATGTATCCAAGGAACAAAATGTCTAGAAAATGAAAACATGTACCTGTTTTGCACCTGGAAACTTTAGTTCAATTCCACACTATGAGACAGGGATGGGAAAATTGTCTGACACCTGAACAGCCATAGCCAACGTATATATCCAAATGCTGATATCAATTGTCCTTTGAAGATGAATCCGTCATGTCTTCCTCACACACACCCCAAACACATATTATTATTTTATTCTGTTAGAATTTTTCAAAACAAAAAAGGAGGAAAAATAAAAAATAGGGAGAAATGAAAAAAGAAAACAGACAACATTATGCCTTCTACCTTTCTTTCGTTCAAACAGTTACCATTTCATTGCTTCCCACATCTTCTTTGATCTTTTTTAATTCCCAATTCCAGAAATCAATTCAGAATTTTCTTCACTTAACAAAAAGTCCATATAAGGTCTCCAGTCTTTTTTTAAAAAAGTCTTTTATCATTTTTTTCTAACTAAACTTATCATCACAAGTTCAGTTAATTTTATAATTATAACACTTATATACATACATAGTTTTATTAAACTTTTAAAAGGAAGAGAAAGAAAGAGGGGGCAAGGGAGAGAGAGAAAGAAAAAGAAAG
>JAEANM010003437.1:0-22401 GCA_017656035.1 Myanophis thanlyinensis
TCTTGTTTTTACCTGCTGTGAACCGCCCCGAGTCCTTGCGGAGATGGGGCGGTATATAAATGTGATAAATAAATAAAATAAATAAACTGCATCCAGTCCAATATATTCTTTACAGGCAGGTGTACCACTCTCATTCAAAGGAAGACAGACTCCCTTCTAGTCAAATTGCTTTTGTTTGCTTGCACAGATGTTCTGGGCCTTTTGAAAGGAAACATTTTTCTTTGGGTGTGTCTATGATGTGATATGAATACTGTTCAAAAGTCATTGATTCATGCAGTGCTTAAATACTCTGTACAGAAGCAACTTTGAAACGGAAAAGACTACTTTTTTGATACAGTAAAATTACCGGTATACAAAACAAAAAGAATAAGAAAAAGGTATAAATGATGAGAAAAATAAATATTAGTTATGCCTTCTGACTTTCTATCAAATAGCTACCACCTTATGTCCCCCCTCCTCTTTGATCTTTTTTTAAAACATCCAGATCCAAAGATCACCTTGTTCAATCTTTTCTTCTGTCAACAAAGTGTCTGTATAAAGTTTCCAGTCTTTCCAAAAAGTATTTGTGTTTTCCTTGATCAAGTTCAGCTTCATCTTTTCTGCATTTTCATTTTATATTCCAGTCTTCCAGTGTGGGTCAAGAACACCTATACCAGTTTCCTTTGATATAGGATACCACTCCAGATATACAAAGTATATGATCAAAGTGACCCAGGGCAACATTTCAAGTTTTTTATTCTTTTTAATCTATTTTGGCTCTTTTTCAAACAAACTAAAACAAATTTTAGTTGTGCTCCTTGTTCCTGCATATTAACATAAGCAAATGCAACACTTAACTGGTTTTGTCTGGATTGAAACTAATCAAAGGATAATAAGCAAACAAGTATTTCCATAGGAGATAATGAATGCTAGGGCTATGCCTAGATTGGGCAGTTAAAAAGAAACCTAGAAGCATGTAGAACTGGTACATCTAGTAAGGCCAAGAAAACTGATAGACATGTCCAGAAAGTCACCAGATTAGCTTGATTCAAAGGAGACATTACCTTTTATCTTGCTTTTGGGATAACTATACTAATCCCCTTGCTTTTCTATTGTTCTCACCTCAGGAGAATTTGCAAATTATATGTTATTGCTATGGTATGTACAAATGTGTATATGTGTATCTTCATTGGATTGAAAAAAAATCTAAAGGAAGCCTGCTTTATCAGATATGGAAAGTTGGTGTCTGCAGAGATGGTTGGTCATTTTACATATCCAAGGGTGACAAGCTGCTTAGTTACACGATTAGGAAAATAAACCCTGAGGAATGTAGTTGAGTGAGATTGGCCTGGAAACTCTACCTCCCTATTTGTTTAAGGCAGCTCACCCAAAGCTTAAGTCCTTAAAATATATAGTACATAAATTGCAAAATTAGCAAATCAGACATGGCAGTAACTTATTTTTGGATCTATGTGCTTCAAAACCCCACTGCTTTTGATCAAGCTACAACCCCTGATAGTATCACAAAACACCACCCATATAAATGTGATATGAAGACTATAAAAAAACCATAAAAGTACATGCATTAGGGCTTGTTCATGATTTAATTATGGATGAATGGACAGACTTGGCATGTATCCCTGAGACTTGGCTGGAGGGAAGTGGGTTGCAGATCTGCCCAGTTGCATTAGTCCTTAACTCTGGATCAACAAACAAATCATCATTACTGCACATGTCAATATGCTGTATGAATATATTGTTTTTTAGCAGAATAACAGAGTTGGAAGGGACCTTGGAGGTCTTCTAGTCCAACCTTCTGCTCAAGCAGGAAACCCTATTGCTTGAATCATTCAAATGGTTGTTCAATCTCTTCTTAAAAACCTCCATTGTTGTAGCCAAAATACTGTTAACAGCTACAGTGCATATCTAAAAATATGATTTCCTTTGAAAATAAAGTTCACTGACAATGCTTAGCTTACATATAAATATATGTCACCAGATTAGCTTAATTCAAAGGAGACTACCTTTTATCTTGCTTTTGGGATAACTATACTAATCCCCTTGCTTTTCTATTGCTTTTCTATTGTTCTCACATTGAGGACAACTCACAATTTCCTTGTTTCATGTGAAATTGGAGAAAGGACTTTGTAGATGCACAATCTGGCATTTAAATCTTTGGACACTTAATAAAGAGAATAATCTTGTGTGAACTGAAAGAAGTTCGTTTCTTTGATACCTCATGAATCCCATTACCTACTTTAGAAAATATTTTATATTCTAATATATAGTAATATTTTTCAATATGATCTAGATTTAATAAGCTTAAGGATATGTAAAATATCAATTTTATATTGACATTAACATGGATAGTATATAAATCTTTTTCTTTAACTAGTTTTTCCCCAATTTTCTTTCTCCTTCAATATGGTGGTTTATTTTCTCAAGGTTATAGCAATTACTGTCTTTTTTTTACTGCTAGTGTTGTAGCTGTTTGCATCTCAGAGTTTTTGTGCCTCATGTACAGAACATTGGGCTGAGTAACTAATGACTCCAGCTGTTATATGAATTCCATCCGATATTTGGGATTTATTTTTTTTGCCAAATTCTGGGGGGGCAGACAATATTCGGCGTTCATTAAAAGGACCGTGGGAGATTATAATGACTTATGACTCATTAACACCCCATAATTAATCAGTAACTATTCAGCTGGTTAGGTTGACGGTGGTTGGTATCGCAGAATCTGGGAAACCTATTAATGCGGCTTGTGTGGATTTAAACTCAGCGAAGACTTTTTGTGCCGCAGGAAATACGCGTCTCCGCATTTGGCCCTTTTCCCGGCTGCTCAGCGGGTCCGAGGTGGCGGCGACTGAGCCATCCATCCATCCATCCAAGCCTAGCTCCGGATGGGAGGCAATCCCCGGCGCCTTTAAGAGTCTCCTCTGCGAGGGAGGAACCCCGTGGCCTTCTCGGGACTCTCTTTGAGTCAGGCTTCAGCTATGTTGACTGCGGCAGATCTGCGGGCCGTTACCACACCCAGAGAAAACGAGGAGGGCAAAAGCTAGAAAACTCCGGAACCAGATTTGTGCCTTTGTTTCTTCTAATAATGCCGGCACCGAGATACTTCAAGTGGTAGCTCACAATGCGAAGTGCCTTTTCGGTACCACTCTGTCAGAACTTCGTTGCACTTCATGGGGTGGCGGGATTTTAAGTTTCGGGCGAATCTCAGCTTTTCACTTAGTTTGCCGCCTCGTTAATATATAGGCTCGGACGGCGACTGAAGAAGACCGAAGCTTTCTTCGAGCCACTCGGCAAGTTCTGATTCGGCCAATAAAAAAACGAGCGCCACACCTCGGCCATGGGTGTAATAACACTCAACCACACCAGCTTGTAACTCCCTCTGTCGGCATGAATGGACCTCTGGTTACCCGCAATGGCATCAACAACTCAATTGAACACCACTGTAAGGGACAGATTTTATGTAGTTGGGATGTAGTCTAAATTCGGATCTTGGAAATACATACAAAAAGCAAAAATCCATTCCAAGACAGCATAAGCATCTGCAAGGGGTGTGCAGACAAACAAACTTGTATATTGTGACACCTTTGTATTTAGTATTGCTTTAAACTGTTGCTCACCTTCCTGAACCATCTCCAGAAGCATCTGCTAAAAATATATAAGAGCAGGTAATGTCCCATCTAAATTAGGAGTATTGTTTGAGCTAAAAAAATCCTGATGGCCGCTGGATGGCAGCACCATAAGGTGGAGAAAATTTAAAATATTGGCACCATTCATCCTGAGTTTGGCAGCCCGAATCTGGTACCTTTAATTCTAGCTAACATTCTGTGTGTCCCCCTATGGCTAACCATATGAAGATAGCAAGCTCACCATGAATACAGGACAACAGCTGTTGTCTGCCCTCTCTGTTATCTGGTATTTAAAATATACTGCTTGTCCCTTGGGCTGAGCAGAGACATCAGCCCATCTTGCTGGCAGTGCTAAGCTAAATCTGGTTGATCTCAAAAAATGCTGAACAGCATTTGATCCGGTTAATATTTGCATGGGAGTCTACTAAAATAGTTCATGTTTGCACCAGAAATGAAGTTTGATTTGGGATGTTTTTCTTACTTGAAGAGTCATCGACTAGTAGCTAGTGAAAGCTCAATATTGTATTTATTCTAAAGTCAGCTAAATGGATGTCTGTCATATTTAATAAAAGAATTTATTCAATTCTCCAGAATCCCTAGAACTGAAAATCCCATTGTTAAAAAGAATTTTTTTAAGTTACAATGGAAATATATAGGCTGTAATTCTCTATTAGCTTACTCCTGATCCAGGCCGATTAGTTTTAAGCTTTATTTCTTATAGTGATTTTTATCTGCAAGTGAGTCTAACTAAATTAAATTACTCAGTAGATAATCAGGAGATGTATAGGATTGTATTATATTAACGGGAGGCAATTGGTGGGGTTATTATTCAAAGGAAAGCTGCAAAGTGCTGGACTTCAGCATGATGATCCTTCTGGGCTGCATAATCTACTCAATGGTAGTTTCTATAATGAATTTATTTATTTATACTCACAAGAGCATAAGGATTGTGAAAAGAGGTGAGAATACCTTAAATGCTATAATAGACATCACTTGGCTCCAACCTTGGTTCTCACCAGGGTTTAAGCAGCAAAAGATGGAGGCAGCTCTCCTTGATGGCTTCTCTGTAATCAGAATACACAGAGAAAAAATATTGGGACTTGGGGGGGGGGGGTAGCAATTCTTCACTGCCTGTCTTGTTGAAAAGAATGAATTTTTTTAAAAAAAACCTTTCTATGCATATGAGTTTATAGGGGAAATTGGAATTAGTAGTTGTAAACCTTGTTATTTTTGCTCCTTAATCTTGCTTTGCATTTACCTTAAAATAGGGGCTCCATACAATCTGCCACCTGTCCAGTGCAGCTGTCTTTTTATTCCGAGAATCTCTTTTTTGGTGTTTTTGCTTCCAGTAAAAATTTATTCATTTCACTGCCATCTCATTCAGATCCAGTTGGCAGAAGATTAGGAAGCAACAGACAGCAGTGGTAAAGCATCAAAGAGTGTTGTGTTCATACTGTAGCTGGCAGACATCCAGGCCTTTTAGCTTATAAAAGACTCGGCTCCCTTAGTTGCGCTTTCAAGTCGAGAGCCTATTTTGTCTGTGTTGGTTTTGTCCCAAGCTGGAATTTACATAGTTGTCAAGTAATAAGAGATCTACATTAGCTTTCAGTTGCTGTAGGAAGGGCAAATGTCTGGGGATATGGACTTTAGACAGATGCCTTTCTTTTCCCCAATACATCACTGATGCTGAGCATTTTGGAGAAATCAGATAAGAACCTCAAAGCCATGCTTGGAAAAACATATTCGGTATTTACTTTGTATTAGCAAATAGTTTTTCTTCCATGCCCATCACTCCATCACCGTCACGAAAAGGAAGATTCCCACCCACCCCCATTGGTTTTTCCTTCGTATTTTAAACTGCAGAAAAGATATCTCAGGATATGTTGTCTACAGTGGCAAAGTATAAAATGTGATTTAGTTTGAGTACATTTCATTTATGAGAATGATACTGGTGTTCTTTTTTTCTAGAAAATGCACTGCTAGCTGTTTCTTCTCTTTCCAATTGTATGAAAATGTTTCCCCAAAAAAGTTCAAGAAATGTTTAGTGTAGCATTAGACAGCTTGATGATGATGATTATCCACCTCATAGTGAGATTCTTCTTCTCAATGTTGAATCAGTATTATGGTGGCAGTTTGGAGGGAAATGCAATTCCCAGTGGTCTGCTAACATAAAAGTGCTTCTCCCTCATTAAATTAAATGTTGTCCACAGTCAATCAATCCCCATGCTGTACATCCTTCTGCTTTTCAAATAGCGGTCAATCTTGTGTCTTCCCTCCAACGCACTTTTAGGTAGCATATGTATATACACAGAGACACAAACATCATGGAAATATGATAAGTTCCTCTTTTTTCTCCTTTTTTACACAAATATGTACAGGGTATTTATACACATCTCTACACAGACAAAGTGCCAGTTTAGAACAGAGCTCCCTGCAGGAGGGGGACACCAATGATCTGCACCCAATCCCCACTAGCAGAAGACAGCCTTGCACCGCAGCTGAATTACACAGATGTCAGATCTCTCTCCGTGTTTCCAGATGGAAGCTGTGGGGCTGATGCAGATGCAGCCTTGGTGACTGGGCTTTTAGGGATATGGTGCCAAGGGACCAGGATAGGAAACTCTGGCATGGAACACATACTATTTCTAGACAGCATTGAAGAAACATCCGGGAACAAACGCTTAAAATAAAATTCCATATGCAACTTCAGCAGCAGAGTGGCTGTTGCACAAGTGGCCATGACAGCAGGGGAAGAAGGAGAGGTGCTCATGTCACTCTAACCCTCCCTACCAACATCTAGGAAAGCTCCAGAAAAGAAACCCCACCACAAGTTCTAGTCCAGCTTCCAAGGGGTGAAAGGGGTATCTCAAACTTTCATCTCTCCTCCTCTAAGAGAAATGGGGAGTCCAGCTCTTTCTCTGACTCAAACAGCTTCTCAGTTGGATTCTTGACCTTTGGTGGCTTACAGAGTTTTGACTAAGCCTAATCTTCAGTACTTGTCCTTAAGTACCCTGGCTTACCAAGTGGTAAGTTTCCATACTCTTGTTCCCACCTGGTTAGCTCACCTCCCTAAAAAGCTTCAAGCCCGTTTGGCTGAAAGATCAAAGTGAGTTAATTTACACCTACCTCCACTGAAAAGATGGATAAAGCCTCTGCCTCTAGGTCACATCTGGTAGCATACCTCAAGTACTGATTCTGGCAGGCAAAGGGCAGAGTTGTGCAGAGGACAGAAGGCAAAACATTAAGTCCGCTTAGCAGCAAAGTACGTCCTTCTGTCTAGGTTTCATTCAGAAAAGAGATTCAGCTCAAGAGAGTTGGTTTACCCTTAGCCAATATGCCAAGCAGTCCAGAGGCAAAAGGGAAAATAATAGCTTATTTGCCTCCCCATAAAATCCATCTGAAAAAGCAGGGTCTCTGTGTGCAAATTCTGATCTCCCTTTGCCTCACCTCTATTCTAACTAGGTTTATTTAAAGTGCCCTCAGAAACACCACTTTTGAAGGAAAAGGCCCAGGAGCCAAATTCCCACCTGGGAAGCAAGTCAAGAGATGGCAACCCTTCGAGTCATAAGGCGTCTCCTTAAGGGTTCCATGCAAGGCTGTGGGATCAGTAAAGCAGCTGAGCTGCCTCTTACACAGGCAACCCTCATGCAAGGGTCCGAGGTGCAAATGGTTGAGCTGGGAAACCTTACAATCCTGGGGATTTGGTGGAGACCTTTTCCGGGTTACAAATTTAGAAAACCAACCCTTCTCTTCCTCTCCCTTCTGGGAAATTCAGACAAGAGAGCAGGGTTTTAGTCAATTTTGAAGGTAAAACAAATGTGCAAAGTTGCTGCAGAACCCAAATCATTGTGCCTTGTCCCACATTCAGGGTGGAAGCGGTGGGAAGAGATAGTTGGAGGGCTGCTTAGCCTGCTGAATCTTCTGCTGGCCAGTCCCCTGCCCCTTTTCTCACCCTGAAACAGGCACTTTCCCCCCTGGGAGCTACAGGGGTTACTAGCAGTTGTTCATTGATACCTGCTGCTGGACAGCATTCTCAAATTGTGGCCTTCATTGGGTAGTGTTCATGGCAGCAGATGGCCTCTTCCATTCAATCCCTCTTGATAGCTTATTTACAGCCAGCCTTGGAGAGAACAAGTGACCAAGACCAAAGTTATAGAGTTGCAACTTGGCCATCTGAGATAAGATGCTTGCTGATGCACAAGCAAGTAGGAAATTTATACACAATTAAAAACAGCTCCGCTTGGCTGGAACCACTGGTTCCTGCCAGGTTCAAAGCCACCCATAATCTTAGCTTAGAAATTCAGTACCTTGATTAAAGCTCAGTCCTCATTGGAACCTAATTCATTATTAGTGTCTGAGACTCTAGAGTTCTAGAGAAGGGTAGCAGTCCAGGGCAGGATGGGCTCTCTGCCAGAACAGATTCTTGCCATTAGAATCTTCTTCTGATGTCCTTGCTTCAGTTCCTCTCTGTGACACCATGAAGTAGCAAAGTCATTCCTTTGACTCCATCTTGGACTTGTAGGGCTTCGGAAAGTGGGAACGGCGGGTAGCTTATCAGATACTTTCTGCTCCTACTCTCGGTGGGGCGTGAGGAGGAAGTGGAGAAGGGGGAGAGGGAGAAGGAGAAACGATAGGAAAGACAGAGAATGAAAGTCAAATGGTTTTGCCCCACCCTGGAATGAGCAATAATGCAACAGCCAAGTGAATGGGAGGTGGTGATGGTTGGTGCTGAGCATGTGCTGCTCTTCTTCCCCTTGCTTGGACTTTCCTTCTATTGCTCATTCACACATACATATACATACAGTGCACAGCAGCCGTGTCAACTCTCAGGACTCCCCCTGCCCCCTCGTGCTTTCCCACAATCCCTAATGATGGACTTCATTTTCTATCAGGCTGTCCTCACACGATTGGAAATCTGTGTCATTAATGCCATTGGGGTTGATGAGATCCTCGTCCTGGGATCCCTGTTCTTCGGACTCAGCCGTGTCACCGTCTGGTGGAGAATCCTGTAGCACCTGGGCAATGTATTTCTGTGGAGTGGACAGAAAGGGGAAGAGGGAAGCACCCGTTAGCTTTCTGCCTGTATGGGAAACCTGGAGGAAAACTATGATGGCTGTGCCATGCAGATGGAAGCTTGAGAGCAATCATGCTGGCATTGAAAAGAACCCCACATAATGTTTTTCTTTAGCATGGGGGGATAGGGTGGGGGTGGAGAAGGACTATGTGACACCAGAGCTTGTGTTATGAATGCTGGACAATGTTTGAAGTTGTGCCTGAGATGTTAACACTTGACTTCTCGTTAAGGATGACCTCACTTTTCTTTAAAGAGGACCCTGAAGAATCTGTGACTCTCTAGGTATAGTTAAACCACAATGCCCAACAACTATACACTCCGCTCCCCAGCACAGCAAAATACAAGCTGTCATTAAATTAACATCTGGAGGGTCACAAATTCTCTTCGGAGATATCCAGTAGTCAGATATAGCTACATGACAGCCACACTGATGCTCCAAAGTTTTCCTGCCTTGTGTTTCTGTATCAAGGCCTTTTGCTTTTGGTCTTTTTTTTTTTTTTTTTTGGCAAATCGATGAAAAACCACCAAAGTAGGAAGCATTTCCAATGCCCCCTACTTATTCACAAACCTTTGTGAAGGAACCTTCATCAAAAGCAGGATCATCTCCACACTTTGATATTGTGGCAGCCGTTCAAACCTTGCTTCATTTGCAATGGTTTGATCTGCTTCTGAATAGGCAAACAGCAAAGAGAGAGACACGTATCCTTGTCCTATGGCAGTAATAGCTCTAACAGGATACTTTTCAAATCAAAGGATGATGCAAGCTATTTTTCCTTCGCTTTTAGAACTGGGAAACTTACAAGTACAGAAGCTCTGTATATTTGCTAGAGTGCACCTGGGGTTCTGGATCAGCATGGAAGATTTGAATGGATTTTACAAAACAAATACTATGAAAAAAAAAAGGATGACGATGGAAATGATCACAGTTACAGTAATCTCCTCTCTATTGTCCCTACATTTAGTAAACAACAACCAATCCATTTCAAGTTATATAAAAATAAAGCGGTTACTTGGAAGATTTTTCTAAGCCTTTGGGAGCCACATCAGAGGATGTACATAATGCTCTCCATAGCATGACTGCAACCCTTCACATTCCTACAGTTTTTGTTCTGGATAATTCAGGCATCTGGGGCACAGGGAAGGGGCAAACCATAAAGCATCTAATGCAGTGTTTCTCAACCTTGGCGACCTTAAGATGTTTGGACTTCAACTCCCAGAATTCCCCAGCCAGCAAAGTTGAAGTCCAAACATCTTAAAGTTGCCAAGGTTGAGAAACACTGCATTAGATGCTTTATGGTTTGCCCCTTCGCTGCACCCCAGATGCCTGAATTATCCGGAACAAAAACTGTAGGAATGTGAAGGGTTGCAGTCATGCCATGGAGAGTATTATGTAAATTCTCTGATGTGGCTCCCAAAGTCTTAGATGCTTTGCTGGCTGGGGAATTCTGGGAGTTGAAGTCCAAACATCTTAAAGTCGCCAAGGTTGAGAAACACTGCTCTAATGGATCCATATTCTCATTCCACTTAAAACCACTTTGCACTGGGAAATGATGGCCTCAGCTCTTTCTGCAGCACTTAGAGCACATGCTAATGTGTTAGAGCCACAAAGCAAAAGAGAAAGGTGGGGGCACTGACCAGTCTACTTTCACTGTCCAGCTGAGAGACAAAGGCCCGAAAGTGAGCAAACGGCATTGGGAAGGGGGCCAAAAACTGAGGTTTGCGGGTCCATCATTTCAGACAGGGCCAGTAACAAAATCTGTTTCCTGCCCATGCTCCTTTGATGCTGCCTGTGTGTAGCCAACCAGGGGGGAACCTGAAAGGTAATCTGTAAATGTCTCTCCCTCCTCCCCAAAGTCAGACATAAGAGGACAGAGAACATCTGGCGAGGCAGAAGGCAAGCGGAGGAGCTGGAGACTCACAGCTGATTTAGGGGCTGGAGGTTGACTGGCAGCAGGCCGCCCATTCTCTCTTCCATCCACAGCATCTGCCTCTGTGTGGTCAATCTGGAAGACAACAGTGTGCCATGAAACAAAAGCAAAACCAGTTTTCATTCCTCAAGTCAGTAGTTGGCAGATTGGATACTGGTCACTCAGGTAACTCAGTGGTGAAATTCCATTTTTTTTTTACTACCGGTTCTGTGGGCGTGGCCACAGGATTAAACATCACCAAGCACAGAATTAAACTTCACCAAAGTTACAATGTAATAAAGGGAAAGGCAGCTTCCGTGAGCAAGGCAATAAAGATTAGGCTAGAAACAACTGCCTTATTTACAGGATTAACCCTGCAAACTGGGAAAAAAACAAAAGGAGATTTCTATGGAACGAGAACGAGCTAGTGCGAACTAGCTGAATTTCACTTCTGATATTACTGTTTTTAAATGAGTTGGGTGAAAGTGTGCTCAGGTACCAGGATTTTATGACTGCACTATTATTGTGATTGTGTTTTTTGCTTGTTGCTTGTTTTTTTTTTTTTTAATGCTATATTCATTGTCCAGTGTGCAAGATGGGTGGCTGTAAAAATTGATATAAAAAATAGAAAACTCTCTTTCCACTACTTTCCCCACCATCTACTCTGGACTATTTAGCATCTGTTCTTTCTACTTTCATCTTGCACGGCTCCCTATAATGAAAGAAGGATGTAGGAGGTTCATGTGCCAGTATTATTCTCTACAGGGATTGTTCGATCTTCACATGCATAGCTAACCCATCAGTGCTTTTCTTTCCTGCCCTGTAAGAAGCCTCAGGAGTGCACCTTGTAGACTGCACATGAAAAGACTGTTAATTTCCCAGTGGAAACAGCAAGTCTTTTACTAGCAAAACTGCAAGCTTACATCCCCCGCACCCCGCTTCAGTAAATGTTCAAGAAATGCTTCTCTTCTTTATTTAAAACATTTATATCTTAAGCAAATAACTCTTGGAAGCTCACAAAACGGACCATAAAAACAATCATGCAATTAAAAAAATTACTAACAATTGCACATAAAAGTTGAGACATTTCTCACACCTTCCTTGATCCCAAATCCCTCCCCTGAGTATATTTTAGAGTGTTACCTTATAATTGTGAGCACTGAGGTATTTGAAGTGTCCAAAGCAGACGTGACAAAGGCAGATCACAATAGTGATGACAAGAACCACAAAAGTAAACATGGATGTGAGAGCCAAGAATCCTATGGAAACCAGATAACAACAGTCAAGCTACCCAACATGAATCTGATTTACCCTGCTAGTGTCTCTTCTACAACCCTCTCTCACAACAGGTATGGCCTAAAGGTTAGGGGAATCTCCTGTTCCCTGCTACAGAAAGTACAGTTCATTTCAGCTAGGCCAGGGGTGGGCAATTATGGCTCCTTCATGACTCGTGGACTTCAACACCCAGAATTCCTGAGCCAAGGGAGTTGAAGTCCACGAGTCATGAAGGAGCCGTAATTGCCCACCCCTGAGCTAGGCATTCCTGTTTCTCTTGATCATAGACTCCTACCACTCAATAAGCCATAGAATCTCTCCCCCAAATTGTATTTTGTGATCCACAAAGTCTAATAGCAAGTCTATAGCAAATCTCTAGAGGAATCCATTAACAATGCAGGAACTATGGAGCTGTCACAAAGATGAGAGGGGCAAACTATTTACCAAAGCACCAGAAGGCAAGTCAGGAAACAATGGATGGAACCTAATCAAGCAGAGAAGCAACCTAAAACTATGGAGAAATTTCCCAACAGTAAGAACAATCAACCAGTGGAATGGCTTTGCCTTCAGGTGTTGTGTTTGCCCCTTTATTGGAGGCTTTCAGTAAGAGACTGGACAGCCACTTGACTGAAATGGTATAGACTCGCCTGCTTTTGCAGTTGGACTGGATGACCTCCAAGGTCCCATCCAGTCCTGTTATTCCATGTTCTATGTTGGCCTTTAATATTATCAGAAGTGATACTGTATGGGCAAAAAGCAATCCTAAATAAATACTTCATTTAATTTCCTAAAGCTCAATATAACTGGAAAAAAGTGGTGGCAGCATTTCAAGAGAAATGTATGAAGAGATATCAGCAACTAAACCTTCTGTGTTTGCTTCTTTTGTTTTTATTTTTACAAAAGTTCAAACACTACATTCTACAATAGAGGAAGAACTCCAGGACATGGCTGAAGACACTCTGAGCAACTTCTGGATCTAACAACATCTGAAGGTAACCTGGGACATAGACACAGCAAATATGTGGAAAATAAAAATAATTGTTTTTCAAATGATAAATATATGGTATACTATGGACCCCTAACTGTTTGGGGAAGATTTGCCCTAACCCAATTGCCATGTTGGCTTGATAAATCAACTGGGCCTATGATTTGCAAAAGCATGCTATGATGATGTTTGATTCTTCCTCATCCTTGTTTCTTTATATATCCTAATTCCCAAATGTTGTACTGCCTTTCTTGGCCCAGTCATTTCTGACCTTCTGAAGAATACCTGTGTTACAACTTGTAGTCCAAGCTGACTGTTGCAAGTTGACTGAATACACTTACAGGTAAGAGAAGACACTAGAAAATGGAATCACTATGCTCCTTCAATTGCTCTTTGTGAAGATCAGAAGGTGGCTCTATTTACACTGCTAGTATAACTGCTTACCATGTTGTTTGTACTATACAGGCTAGAAACAATGGTAAAAAAACCTAAACCCCACAAAATCTAGTTCCTGTAAATTTGTCTCACCTGTGCGCACAGTAGAGAAGAAAAGGAGCCAAAAGAGGCATAGAATGGGTGCTGCCACCACTTGATTCACAGCTCCTGAATGAATTTTCTTATCCAACTTGGCTGGTAGGTAAGCATAATAGAGGTTGTATCTGTCTACCAAATGCTTCAGTAACATATACATCAGACCTAAGAGAAGACAGAAAATAATGTCTTAGTTGGATTCTTAATTAAGTAAGGGTTGGGGAACATCTCTTTCTTTAGAAGGTACATCAACCAGAAGAAATAAATGCATTTTCTTTATACTCCAATTAAAACCAACTTGAAACAGACTACAATTGCATAAATACAACAATAAACATGCAACTTCCCTCCCCAATCACACATTGTTATGATGCCAATCCTCAGGTTGACATTCTACAACTCCATCCCCAGAGGCCCCCCTGAAGTCCCAGATCATAATAGTCTTGCAGTACTAAAGTTGCTTTTTCAGCTCTTGAAGAAGCTTCTTGGATAAGAAGCAAAATGTCTTCAAAGAAAAACCAGAAAGTCCAGTTGCCTCTCAAAAATGTAACTCTGGGACAACCATGACCTGGATGACTGAAAATCTCCATAGACAAATAGCCTTGCAGGTCACAAGAACAGATAGGATTAGCCACCGTTTTCTTGGTACCCTCTGCTCGGTGTTCCAGGCAAGGGGGCTACCATTAAGGAGCCTCATCTCTGTGATATTGAATGAAGTCCCACAGCAATCTCTCTCTACTGGTTCTTACTGGATGGGCAAATTCTACTCAGAAAAGACAATTGAGAAGATAACTCAAATCCAAAGTCTCATTAATCAATGATCCATGTTGAAGATGAATGTGGCTATTCATACACCTATCAATATGCTACTAGCTACAAGGAAGTCAAGGAGATGATAATACCTACCAAAGGGAACAATGATGGGGCATGTGATGCTATAAGTCATAACCACAGTGAAGACGCACATCATCCAGGCATAAGCAGCCCCAAACTGGAATTCATAAGCTTGATGCTAAAAAAGAAAACAGAATTCCTATCAACACATGAAAAAAACCAGTGAAGATTTTCTGCTTTTGGTGATAGCTGTTTTACACTTACCTCAGCCTTTGGATACATAACAGGCATTGCTCTTGCCTTTCCCAACTGACTTACCCTTTTGACATTCCTGCGCTCAGCAGCTGAACGGGCAAGACAAAGCCGAATCATGTACATAAGCAAGCCAGGGATCCGCAGCAAATCCATGGCGTTTCCGATGAATGCAGAAGCTATTACATAGTTCACAAAAAAGGCTCCATTGTCAGGTAAGAAAACGCATCTGGAAAAACAGAGAGCAAAAGCAACTTGGCCATCTGAGCACAGTGGGATATGAGGATGCCCAAAGAGGATGATGGTTAGCAAACTTGAATGTAGAGGTGAATATACTGTCACACCAGGTGTCAGCGCTTAGCTGACCTCAGCTGACTTAAAAAAAGCTAAATTACATCATGGAGGTAAGTAAGAAATATAAGAGTGTCTGGGAAATTGAAAAAAAAACACCCCATCCTCAATAACAAAGGGAATAACAACTCACTCGTGGTAACTTCTTGGCAAATTTAAAACCTTGCTATGTTATTTTGCAGCTGTCCGTTATCTAATTCACTACTACAATGCTATTATTGTACATCTGAAGCTTCTGGAATTATGTATGTTGTTATGTGTCTGAATTCAGTAATTTTGTTTTGTTCTTTAACGTTTTTGGAAACACCGCTGTTTACAGAGCCAGCTTGACTTCCCATAGATGTTTTATACACTCTCCAACAATTTAAGGGAAAATAGCTACTGGGAGGATGAAAAAAGTAAGCATTGTGTGAGATAGTTTAAAAAAAAAAAGAAGGAAAGTGAGGATTGTGATCAGATATTGGGGAGACTTGGCTGCCCTGGTATGTTCTGCTTTAGGATGAAATTGATTAGATTTTATCTCCATGGTGGTCACTATTAATAAAAATGCTACACAAGAGGCACTCTGTAAAAATAAAAAAGTTATTCCTTCCAGAGGATGGAGCTGAGGAAGTCATGTAACACCTCATAAAATGAATGTATGATTATTCCATAACAATGATTCCTTCTTGTCTGCATGATTAAGGTAAACTGGCTATCCTGGAAGATGCTTCTTGAGAAAGCAGGATGTGAAAAGAGCAAATGCTGTAATTACGATTTGATTTGATTTGATTTGATTTGTATTGCATTGCATTCTTAAAACATTTTAAGACTTACTCAAATCTTACGGCAGCTTCAGCCAGGAACTTTTTATCAAAGAGCCAGCGGAAAAACACATCCAGACTAGGAAGAGAAATATAGAAAGATGTAATTATCAAGTGTCAGCACCACTATATGGATCAGATGAGAAAATTAACTCCACAGCAAGGCTAAATTATTACTATTATTATTAAAATAGGCTATAACAAAATTTTGCAAGTCTGATTATGCTGTGCCTCCTCCTCTTTCTTATAATTCAGTGAATTAGGAAAACATCTGTGTATGTGACCAATGAAATTTGAATTTGATTTGAATTTGATTTGATTTGACATCTAAGAAAACTAGTCAAAGCTCTGGCATTTCTCACTCTGAAGGAAGACTAACTTGTCTGGAGCTAAAGCCCATCTAATCACTGTATTTCATCTCTGTTATGCTTCAAGCTGTTGAATCACATATGTGATCCAACAACTTGAAGCATACACTTTATGAAAATTATCAGATATTTTTACTGCTTTACATTTAGCAGCCTGCCATTCCCTGTAATCCAAAATACTGTCAATTTTGGAAAAAAGTAGTTCCTCCTGATGTTTAAATTGATTGGGGTCAATTAGTTTTGTTTTTTTCTATAGAGCCTGTTTAGAAAAAGGATTTGGGATATTCTAGAAAAGTTATTCAAAATAATGTTTCCTCTGATTACTAATGGGAACACCAATACAGAAATTCAGCTGGGGGTGGGATTTGTTGGTAAGTTATACAGCCTCAGATGATTTGAAAGGACTTTTGACACTTCACATTTAGAATAATGGACTGGAAGTTAGCATGTAAAGAATTGGAACGAATTCATCATAGGCAGCACAGGAAACTTTAATCACAGGAGAAAAAATATCTCTAGAAGCTGAGAGTTATTGACCATATTTGTAATAGTATGTGAGGAAGACATTGAGAAATGGGACAAAGAATGCCTAGGGAGTAATCACACAATAGAGCTACAACTCTCAGCTGCTTCATAGGTAGAATAAGAAGCTTAGAAGAGACCTTTCAAAACTTCTCAAACTTGAGTAAAGTTTGAGATATGTCCTTTCAGATTATCAATATTCTCTTAATGTAGATTTACATAAAGTAACAGTAGCTCATTTGTTTCTTTTTTCTTTTTGTCTATTTGGGAAGGCTCACATTATTAGCTGACTTGAAACAAGGTCATGACCACTGCAACACGTTGTGGAAATGTATTGCTAAATAGAACATTATAAGTATCTTCTGATACTTTTTTAGCAATAGCAATAGCACTTAGACTTATATACTGCTTTACAGCTTGTGAAGCGGTTTACATAATCAGCATAGCGCCTCCAACAATCTGGATCCTCATTTTACCTACCTTGGAAGTATGGAAGGCGGAGTCAACCTTGAACCGGTGAGGATTGAACTGCTGGCACTCGGCAGAATTAGCCTGCAGAACAGTATTCTAACCACTGCATTACTATGACTTCTTCCCACCCCCAGTCCTACCTCTTCAGATGAATGTGGGAGATTTGATTTAAAAAAAAAAGGGGCAATAGCAGTGTAAGTAAAGTTGAATATACCGTTTGCTATTCAATATCCTAGTATTTACCTGCTCAGGCCCAGTGATGGCAGCAATAAGACCATGAAGATAAGGAAAGTGTAACATTTGTGCATGGTTGTCCTGTTCTCTCCAGACCTAGTGGCACAAAGAATATTAATAGATTTATAGTGCATATGGTTACTTCCAGTAGCTTTTGACAAAGAAAAGCCATATGATGGTGAAATGCAAGATTTACTCATGTACTATTATTTGTTCTATATAATTATGCAATGCACAATACAAATAAAGAGTAAAACTGAAAGTGGCACATAATAAATACCGGTATACATTATAATAATGCTAAGCAACAGAGCGAGATCCTTAAAAAGCAAATCCTAAAGAAGAGATATTCCTGGAAGACTAATGACATTGATATAGAGCTGAGTTTCAAGTTATCTTATGAATGACATGAAGAGTTGAATATACTCATACACATAAGACTTCTTGTGAACCAAACATCTTATTATCAAATATATTTGTATCATATCTAAAACTCTCCATTTTGAGTTTGTAGGTATAGATTTAACAGCATTGCAACAAACCATGTTTCAACATGTAGATCAATTGTATTTTCATTTTTCAAAATGTGCCCAGAAGGAATGCTTATTATAAGATTACCTTGTTATTTATCTCAATAGTAAAACTGAAGAAAAGTTGACAGCCCCTCTTAAATTTATTTCCAGAGGTTATACACAACGTATAAATCCACAAAAATAATTTTAAATTAAAAATAATTCAGTGTATGATTTTGTGGTTGCAAGGAAGAAAAATCAAGAATTAAATTCTGAATAACTTCAATTTTATTTTCCATCTTACCTAGTCCAATGGGCTTCAAAGAATGCTGAATAATACACAATTGTTGGAAGCAAAGCGGAGAAGCACCACAGTAATAGAGTAGGGAAGAACTGGGTGATGATAGGGTTCTGGTAAGAAAGATAAAACAATAATTAATCTGTTCCAAGCAATTTATAGAAGAACATGGAACATTACATTTCTAGATGGAATTTGCCCGCAGTGCAATTCAGTCTCAGTTTAAAAGGACAAATCAGCAGATACAAAATAGTTTTGTAGGTCTTTGCTTCCCTCTCACAATATGCAATAAAATATCTAAGAACCCCAACTTTGGGTGACAAATTTATTCCACATATAAAGGGATTAGACTCCTCTAACTCTAACTCTGATTATCACTGCTCAACAATACAGATTCCCTTACTTATCCTTGCCATTTTACAGAGTGACTTCTGGTAGGCGCTTCCTGTTTTCCTTTCAAAAGCCAGATACCGAAAGATCAGGTTCAAATCTACAGAAAGATCTGTGTGTGTGCGCGAGTGTGCCTGTACTCTGTTGAAATATCTATGCTGTTTTTGCCTTCAACTTAGCAGGGGAAGGGAAGGTCTTCATTATAAGCCTCCTCATACGGTCAAAGTCTTACATTCAGGTATTCAACAGGCTTTGTGACATTGAACTTGTCCATTGTGGTGATGATAATGGCAGGCGTGGTGAGAAAGAACAGCAAGATGAAGAGCACCACATTGATGATCAGACAGCGGAACCACCAGAAGAAGCCACGTATTGACAGATGCTCCCTGGAAGAGAGACAACATGAAGAACCTCTTTTAAGTTGTGGAGGAATCCAGTGCCAATTATGGGAGGTAAGACTGCATTTTAGGATGCTATCCTGGCCTTGCTTTATTGCTGAACTCCACTTTGAAAAGCTAGCCTGTTCACCAACAATATTACCAATGGCCCTGAGCCCCTCCTAAAGTTCCAGGAAAAGGATCCCTCTTCCAGGCACTTTCACATACCTATAAGCACAAAGACTTATTGAATTCCCCCGTTTTAGGGCAACTTACCAGTAAATGTTTTGAGGGTCGGGTGCATAGGAGACTGCCCAGTTTGAAACATGGAGAGACTCGCTGCATGAAGAAGACCGAGGCTCCCCACGACACTTGCACCCTTGGCACTTACAAGCATTGAAGTCTTTAAGGATTCTGGAAGAAAGTGGAGAGGAAATAGATAAAGAAGTGGTCAAAGGCCTTTATACATTTTTGTGATGTGACAATAAGCTGTCAACCCATTTAAAATATTTTGTTGGAAATTAGAACAGAAAGAAAAAAAAACCCTTGATTTAAGACTTCAGAAAATCATGAAGTCTGGAGGTGTGTAAAGAAAAAAAAAGGCTCCCTCTCTAATTTCTTCCTTTTTCTCCCTCCCACTCATATTTAAGCCAGTGAAATAAACTGGCAACAGTTTTAAAGACCCTTGTAAACTGGATTGTAGAATTTGAAGTGGTCCTGAAATCTCAGTTATGTCCAATTGTGCTTGGACTAATTAATGCACATGATCTGCTACAGAATGAAATAGCCCTGATGCATTTAAGGGGGAATTATGTAGATATTTCTACTGAAGATGGGATTTCCAATGACTGTTAGACAAGTTCTTTGGTGCTTCTTTCAGAAACAGCAGCGCTTGGGATTTGCCATTTTTTAAATTTATTTAGCATATTTATATAGCTCACACAGATGTGTCTCCGGGTGAGGTATAAACATAATTATATAACAATCTAAAAACAATCAAACAAATAAATGTATAAAAGATTGTGGGCTTGCCACTTGACATCATCGCTGAGCATCTCTTTTTTTATTTGTGACTATCTCAGAGACTAAGATATTGGGGATTTTAGCTTGTCTAGTTTGATGCTTTCCCTCCTTTTCTGCAAGTGAAAAGATTCTCTAGCCTGACCTCCATGCACTTACATAGCTGTTATGGCCTCATTATGGAAAGTCACAAAGGCCATGCCCAGTGGCTTCTCATTGACTTTTTCCTTTTCCTTCTTGTAGTCCTCTTTTAGCTTCTCCTCCAGGCTGGTGTAGTACTCAATGGCTTCCACCTGCATAAATATCCACAAAGCAAGAGCCTTAGTCCCAAAGCAGGTATTCTACATCATTAGCCCAACACACAGCAATATCACATTTCCTCAGTGATCTGCCCAAGAAATGAGAATTACTGATCACTTTAATATTTTGATTTCACAGTCCATTAAATGCAAACCATTTAAGAAGTATGTTAGAGAGCACATAATTGTCCATTAGCCTAGGTCTGTTGTGGGAATATAAATGGGATAATTAGATTCTGATCCATTTGGATAAGGACTATTTAGATTAAGATAGATGCAAACTCTCTGTCATCAACTATAATACACTGAATAATCAGCAACTGAATTTGATACACATTTATCTCCAGAAGATTCTTAGTAATGGCATAAAACAAGAAGACCCCCTAGCACAGGGGTGTCAAACTTGATTTCATTGAGGGCTGCATCAGATTTATGTTTTACCTCGGGTGGGCATGGCTAGCTCGACATCACTTGTGTTGGGGCCACCTGTGATGCCCTGGGCAGGGCTGGGGGGGGGCATCCTCCTACTGCCCTCTGTTTTTGCTGGCAGAGGCACTGCAGGTCGGTCCTTTGCTATTCCCGTAGGCCAGATCTAAGCACCTCGCAGGCCAGATTCAGCCCACAGGCCTTGAGCTTGACACCCCTGCCCTAGCAAAAATAGAGTCCTAACTTCTGGTCACCGATCTCAAATTATTTTCCCTCTATGCACAAGCAATAAATGCCAGACAGTGACATCAGCTCAGGAGAGAAAGCTTCTCTGGATTCTCTTTTTTAAAATGCTATTTCCTAGCAACCCCTCCCTCCCCAGTCTCTTGTTATTAACCCTTCTTTGCACCTCTTCACAGCCTTTGATAGCACAACAGCAGAGATGGCCACAGGGCTTTGGGTTGATCATTGAGGGGGTATTCTCCTTGGTCTGCAAATTGGTAAAGTAGATTTTTCCACGTTCTGCCTTTTTTCTGAAACAAAAAGATTATGAGAAAAGCAGAAGTTCAGAACAGGTAGCAGTGATCATTGCAAGCCAAAGAAAGCTATGTGCAGGCTGAGTGTAGTGAGACAGCAATATTTCATTGGCATTTATCTGTGCGTACTTCTGTGGCAGTAAAATGATCCCAATAGTCTCCAGGTTGCCAATATGAATTCCTGCACTTTAGTATTTTTCTTTAATATACAGTCTTCAGTGTGGAAACAGAAAGCTTTTACCAATCTGCGTTTACAGCAAGTGAATGTCATAGTGAAAACCAGCCAATTTTCTGGCATACCAGCTCAAGAAGGATTTTGTGTGTGCTGGGAACGGATATTAGACAATCTAATGCATTACATTTTTAAATGTAAGCTTTACCCAACTATTATGGAGCAATACCTGGGCATTTCTAAAACTAAATAAAAATATGGAATGTGAAAGGAAAACAATAGTTTCAATTTCAATGAATTTACTGACATTTAACAGAGAAAGGAGTGGTTTATGCCATAGAGGCCTCCTAATTGAGAAATGTTTGGATTAGATTAGGGTAGACTATTGTGGTGACTCAAAAAATATGAATATATGGTGGAGATAAGGCAATTCCTCATTTTAAGATTAGATTTAATCTTTTTTTTATTATTCTAGGCTGGTTTTATTGTACTGGGCTAGTCAGTGATTTAATTTACAGTTAAATTTTATTTTATTTGGGTACTGAGTTTCATTGATTACATATAACTTTATTTTTGATATAGTTTCTCCAACTAATTCATAAACTAATTCATTCCACTTTGTTACTGGACCTCTGTAACGACTGGGAAACCAATTAACCTTTTACAGACCATGAGATGACTGTTATTCTGCTTTTCAGGGGTAGCTGGCAAGCTTCATTGTTACCACAAAGACAAGCACAATGTTGTTCCAGAGAATATATCAAATTCATTCTTCCATTTTGTTGCATCCAATATCTCAATAGTTTCTGAATTTGGGTCCACCACTCATAGAATGCTCTCAATATCACCTGATTTTGATTAAGAGTTCTTGTTAAGGGGGATGGCACAGTGTTTAGAATGCAATATTGCAGGCTAATATAAGCTAGGCTGACCATATTTGATAAACAAAAAAAGAGGATGGGGGACGTCGGTGGGGGTGGGGGGGCGTTGGCCGGGGGGCGGGGCATCGTCGGCGTCATTGGGGGCGGGGCGTTGGCATCGGGGGGGGCAGGGTGGCGGCGGCAGGGGCGGCGGCGGCGATGGCAACGGGGGTGGCGGCGGCGGCAATGGCAGCGGGGGCGTGGCGATGGCAACGGGGGTG
>JAEANM010003438.1:0-22400 GCA_017656035.1 Myanophis thanlyinensis
GAAACTGCCCACCCAGTCACATGACCCCCCCAGCCATGCCCACCAAGCCACGCCCACAGAACCAGTAGTAAAAAAAAATTGAATTCCACCACTGGCGCTGTGGACATATCTAAAATTCCATTTAAAGAAGCAAAACTATGGAAATAGTTTCTCAATCCCCTCTTCACTCAAATGCTTTCTATTGCTTCCCTACCCTTTTTCTGGGTCCTGGGCAATTACTAAATAAAAGCTTTATACTGCAAACTCTATGGTTCCAAAAGCAATCTGTCTCTCTGTCTCCCTTTCCCCATCTCATTTTTATTAAAGATTTTTTTTAAAGGAAGATTAAAAACTAATACAGATTAATAGAAAGTAAGAAAAAGAATTCAAAGCTAACAATTCAAGAAAGAGAAAAAAGAAAAATAGAAAATAATAAAAGATACAAAGAAATAGTTTCCAAATCTCTTAACTGCAGCTGAAAGTACAATTATAAATTTGGGTTTTTTCTCTATTTCTTCTTTCTATAATCAATCTATCTCATCATCAAACCCATACATTATATGTTCATGTTTTTCGGTTTCACATAAAAAGTCCATAAGAGTTTCTACTCAGCAATAACCATAGATACCGTCTTTTGTCTTATCAAAGAAGTCAATTTAGCTATCTTAGCAAGTTCCATCCTCTTCATAAACTATTCCTCCTTTGTGAGTAATACTCATTCTTTCCATCTTAATCTCGCTGCTGTTATCATGCACAAAAACGAAGTTGCGTAATTTTTTCCAACTGTTTGTCCAACAAAAGAAAAACCTTTGGTCTCAATTGTGCAATTAATCTTTAAATTCCTCTGAATTTTTTCATTTATTTATTATTGATCAAATTCCATCACTGCCCATCTCATCTAAGTGACCAGATGGCTTATAAATAAAAACTTCAAAAAGCGACATGATAAAAAACCATACTAAAAACACAGCTAAAAAGTGAAAAATCAAGAACTACAAAGATTTTAAAAAAATATAAAAGATAGAGGGAATACCCTGAAGACACCAAGGTTGTATGCAACCCCATGCCAGTTTGCAGAGCCAGGTCCTGGCACTTTTCCCAGAAGGATAGAAGACTGGGGTCCCACATCATCTCTGGGGGGGGCAAGAGCAGAGATAAAGTGGGCAACAGCAGAGAAGGCTCTCTTCGATGTATGTATTTGAATCCAGAATTTTCTAGGTTGAATTTTACACATATAAAATGCCCCCTCTTGTTTTTCACATTTCCCACATAAATTAGGTCATAGCATAAATTTCAACCTTTCAGTCACATATTTTCCCATTGCTCCATCTGTATATTATAACCAAAAATTTTAGCCCGCTTCATCATATATTCGTTCACTTGTTCTGTTTTAAATGTCAATAAAATGTATACATTTTAGCAATTACATAGTTATCATGCACATCAGAGGGACAGCTCAGGCCGGCTGTTTGGGGACAAGGCCAGAGAGGCCAGATTGAGATGATTTGGACAATTGCAGAGGAGGGAGAGAGGTTATACTGTATTGGTAGAAGGATGTTGGAGATGGAGCTGCCAGGCAAGAGATCAAGAGGAAGGCCAAAGAGGAGATATATGGATGTGCTAAAAGAAAACATGAAGGTGACTGGGGCAAGATGCTGAGGATAGAGTTGGGTGGAGGCAGTTGATTTGCTGTGGTGACCCCTAACAGGAACAGCCGAAAGACGAAGACATAGTCATCATTTGTACAGAGTTCTGAAAAGTAAGGAGTTACATTATGACCTAACGCAGTGGTGATGAACCTATGGCATGCGTGCCAGAGGTGGCACTCAGAACCCTCTCTGTGGGCACGCACACCGTCGCCCCAGCTCAGCTCCACCGCATTTCTCCACTGTGTTTCTCGCCATCATTTGCAGGGAAATGGAATTTTCCTGCAAATGACGAAATAGAAGCTCACGAAAGAAAAAGATCTCGCCTCTTGCAGAGCTGCCAGTGTTGCGATGCGCAACCTCCCGCTGGCCAGCTGGTCTGTGGCTCTCTGCCTCCCCGCGCGCATGCGCACACGAGAAAGAAAAACTTGCAGTTTGGGCACTAAAAGGTTTGCCATCACTGACCTAAGGTGATGAATAAATCCAACATCAGGTCTGATTTAGCCCTCAGGTGTTTTGGCTGCGGAATGATCTATGAGGCTCCCAGTGAGACATTTTTTTTCTTTTGGCTTAACCCCCTTTCTCCCCTCAGGCAGGAATTTCAGGTTTTAGAAGCAACCGAAACTTCGCAAAATCTGTTTGGCCGAAAAAAGATTGAACCTGGTTGGTTTGTGTTAGCTAACCACAGTAAAAATATACGAACCTTTCCCAAGCTTGGACTGTACAGGAAATTGCAGTTTATTGAAACACCGAAATAGAAGCTTTCAACCAACTCCTCCTCTTCTGTCTGGAAGAAGAGAGGGAGGAGAAACTGTACAAGCTGAGATTTACCACCATGTGTTGACATCTTTGAACTGGGCTACAGAGTAAAACAACCACCTTGCCTGACACACACTGTATTTTTCTTATAGCTGCTCTTACTAATATAGAAAAGAAAGCACTAGGTTGCAGGGTTTCTCATTTCTCTGCTAAAATAAATATTGCATATCAATGTGTATGGATGTACTGTATATGCAGAACTCAACAAAACACAAAACTGCCCCCAACTTAGATTAGCTTTTTACTAGCATTAACAATTATTCATTGGATTTGTCTTAAATATGAATCAAATGGGCTAAAGAAAATCCCCACTGAGTACTTTAGTCAACATCATACTTAGGGGCAAATATACTTCAGGTTTATTAAATTGCTTTATTCAGCAGAGTCCTACTATACTACTTCTGGACTGCCTCCACAGACATGCACTGAAATATACAATATGATCACCGGGAAGGTAAAATAAAGTTTTAAAAAAAGGGAAGGGGATAAAATGTATCATCTTTTAAAAAGAGTGCCTTAATTATTTTTACAAATGATTCATCTGAAATTGCAAGAGCAGAAAAAGGAGGCAGTGGTGTGTTTCAGACAGCTGTTTTATTTATTTAGATGAATAAATTAAAGTAGAAACGCATAATCAGCAGGACGATACCATCTCTGCTTTTATATCCATTTTAGCATTGGGTTGCATGTAGCAGGCCAAATTTAGTTTTCAGTGACAGTTGTCTGAAATTGAAGGCTTTTGTAACAAGAAACTAAATGAGAACCTACATGCCAGGTTAGATGTGTTGGAAGAAATGTCCATCTGGGTTCAGTCCCAAGTGGGGAGACTGAAACATGGAGACTGATTGGAAAGATGGTTTTATTGATGGAGCAGGGCAGAGTAAAAAGGGCAGAGATGCTGAGAGTCCCCGGGTTTTATGTCCTCTCTTGGGCTATGACCTTGCTTCCTGTTCTTGTGGCAAGGGCAAGTATCCTGATTGGTTGTAGGCTCCCATGTAGCCATGGGTCATGATTCAAATTTGATTGAAGCTTTTGGGCTTTGTTTGTACTATGAGTTGAACAATCCCATAAGGTCCTGAGGGTGAGGGCCTTTTATGTTGCAAATCAAGCTAACTCAGGCTTTTGTCTTCCAAATAACCAAAGTATCTACTGGGGTCAGGGGGCTGGACCTGAGTCTTAAGATTTCTATTTCTTTTTTAGGGGAAATATTCAGCCTTTTAATATTTTTCATTTTTCTAAGAGAGGGGTGGGTGCTAACTTCCAACAGATGAAAGTGAGCATTTGATGGACTCCTATAAAAACATTATCTACCAAATGGTCTCTGGAACAATTTTTGGAGAATAGGGCACTAGGAATGGTGGTGGTTTAATTTTTTTTCTTTGTACAACTGTCTCCTGACAATCCATCGTTCCCATTGGACATTATATAGGAATAGCAATAGCACTTAGAATTATATACCGCTTCACAGCCCTGTCTAAGCAGTTTACAGAGTCAGCATATTGTCCCCAACGCTCTGGATCCTCATTTTACCAACCTCAGAAGGATGGAAGCAGTGGTGGAATTCAAATATTTTAACTAACGGTTCTGTAGGTGTGGCTTGGTGGGCGTGGCTGGGGTGTGTGTCATGTGACTGGGTGGGCAGTTTTTGTAAGCAGGGCAATAAAGATTAGGCTAGAAACACCACCAGAATGTTTCTTTCCTGCCTTCCTGACAGGATTAACCCTTTAAAGTGGAAAAAAACAAAAGGATATTTCTTCTAACAACCGGTTCTCCCAACTGCTTTAAACATTTACTACCAGTATTAGTGAACCTGCTAGAACCTGCTGAATTTTGCCTCTGGATGGAAGGCTGAGTTAACCTTGAGCTGGTCAGAGTCAACCTGCAATTCAGCACTGCATTCTAACCACTGCACCACTACGGCTCTTATGAGATGCCTTTCTTCAAAGCTCTCTTTCTACAGCTTTGCTCTATATTTTTCTTGCTGCTATGGTGGTTGTAGAGGCACAGCTACCCACAACTTGTCAGTCTGTATGATATCTCACCGACGATTTGAGACACCTCCCCCCCACACACATACCCAAAACAAAGCCTTCAATCCAGTAGGCATTTCTGTGGCGATGGTTTCTTCCTTATGGCAACCTTAATTCCAGTGAGGAAGAAGCTGGCTCTAGAGTGGGCTGCTAAAGCAGATCTGCATGGCCTAGGCTGCAATAATTTGGAAACCATCCAACGGTCTTGATGACTGTTGAGCTGTGCAACCCAGATTTGATCACCTTACTCTACAACTTTTGTTTTATTCTTTTTGTGCTGAGCCTCTTCCGAGTTTCTTCCGAATAGGCAATGTGCCTGTCAGGAGCCCTAGACGCTCTCTTCTGGCCATTGAGTATTATGTGCCGCCCACTCATATTCAGCCCAAAGTCTGAAAAGTACAAGAATAGCTGCGCACAATTAGGATTCGTCTGCGATGAAAATAGGGTGTGATTTTATTTAGCATGATGAAATTGCTCTTGGCTTTTTTCCCCTGTCCAACAAAACTGACATTGCATTTCTTTGTGACTGTTGTTGCAGTGCCCAGCATTTTCAATCATTCTTGACTGCTTCCTATCTAAATCATGAGCAATATCCACCTTTGTGTTAAGCTGTATCAAGCACTGCATTAGTGAAAATTGGGTGAAGGGGGGAATATGTGATGATTGAGAAAAGAGTTATGTTCAGAACCAGACTGACACAGCCAAAGCCTTTATCCTACTTTATTTGTCATAATCTGTTAACACTATTTTTTTCATTATACCACTCCTTTGAAAGTTGAAGCATGGGCATAATTATGCCTTTTTTCCTCATTCACTCAACTCAGCAATTCAGTGCACGCCTCAAAAAAAAGGAGTTAAAGTGAAACCGTTCCCCTTACCATCTTCACAAACTAATATTCAGTATATAACAGCTTGGGATGAGTCTGAAAAAATACTATGATGCGAATGAAATAACATTTACATACCTTCATATCCAGGTATTTGGTGGGGCACGTGAATATTGATAGAAACAGCTGATTATCTCATCCTTCAAATTAATCTGTAGTCAATTTATATTTAATCTCCTGAAACTTCAACAGCTGATGACTGGTACATGTAACTTAAATATTTCATAAAGTCATCACACAGAAGAATTTGAAGTTTTCCCCTAATAGATTACTGGTATGCAACAATAAATTACAAGAGGCATCAGTTATAACAAATAGTTTGTGGTTACTTTGATCAATCATCATGAATAGTATTTTAAATGGGGAAATGACTCTTAGGCAAGTGCGTTGCCATTTGTGAGCCATATTGTGTGACAAATTTCTGACCAAACATTTGTATCAAGCCAATCTTCCATTAGGATCCCAGAGCACAGATCATATGTTTATCTGTCATTATTATTTAAAAGATGGCAAGTCAAAGTAAGGCAGTAATGACTAATTAATTGACACAACATGACATTTCTTGACAGTGGATTAAAAAAATGGAATACATGGCTTTGTTGCAGGCTTCATTATGCAACCCACAAGAGGCAACACTGCAGTGAATTTTTGTTTTCACTGTTGTAATCAAGGACACAAATATGCAGCCCTCTTGCAATTGTGTTGTAATTTAAAAGAGTATCCACTGGAACCATTTATCTACAAACCACGGCATTTGTTATGATATCTTTTTAAACAGCTAAATTACATCGATCTGACAAATAAAAAGATTCAATTCGTAATTTGGCATCACCCTAACAGAAAAAGCCTGAAAAGTGCCATACCTGATCCACTTAAGGCATACAACTCTAGAGAAATTTTGCTGATGATATGCACAAATGCTTAGATCATTATTACCATAAGGATGATACATACATAATTCTTCAAGTAAATAATAATTTACTTGAAGAATTCAGTACCATGTGATGAGTGATGGCCACTAACCTGGATGGCATTAAAAAGAGATTGGATACACTCACAAACAACAGTTTTACTAAAGGCATTTAGAATTACTTATGAAATTCAGTGCTAGCTCTAAACTAGGAGAAAACATACTTATAAATATGTTGAAAAACAGTGGTAGAAAAAGATGACTGTAACCGCACCCATGATTTTGAGAACTCTAGAGATGTCACATTGATCATTGGAGGAAACAGAATATTACAGTAGGAAGTGGTTGGAAGTGTATGGAAACAAGTGCTTCACACATAAGCTGTGTGAAGGACAACCTTCACCATAGACAATCCACATATGGATTCAGTAAGTAGAATTTGAGAAATAGGAGCTGAGTGTACCTCTCTCTCTCTCTCTCTCAGGATGGTGGATGGTAGCCAATTGTTTTGTACAGTCCAGCTGCTTTGAGGAGGGAGAAGATACCAGATTTAAATTTTATTCCAATTTTGAACTATATATAATTCAGACTCTCTCTCCCTCTCTCTCTTTTCTGTTTTATAATTGTCTCTCTTGACATTCCCCACTTTCTATCATCAGTGGATTTGGGTTATACATGTCAACAGCTGTAAACGCAAATTGCTTTGGAGATGAACTAATTTTCAGTGTTTAATTGGCAATGATAATGATTTAATGTCTTTGATTTTATTAGTCTCTCTGGACTTCCAAAGCTGACATGCTATGATAAAGGGGCTTTGTTGTTGCATTAACATGTGTGCAAACTAACTCTCACACTGAAGGCACATAAACATCTTCCAGGAATTGATAATCATCCCGCTTTAAAAAGTCAGCATGCAACACTAATATAGCAGTTCTTATCTATATTACAGGAACAATAATTTGGAATTTGTGATGCATTCTGATCTTGTCTTAATAGAAAGGAATAGAAAACATTCCTTAAACTACCTGTACTGAAGAGAAGCCAAAAGAATTACAGGCATTTTCCCTAAATTTAAATGGATCAGTTTAACAACAAAGTAGCTGGAGCAGGGTAGAAATGCAATGTGAAGTTTGACAACCGCAGATGAAAAAAGCAACTGGCACCCTTCCCTCCCTTTCACCCCTCTCTGTGATTTTTATATTCTTTTTATATTGTGCAAACAGAGTAATGTGGTTATTTGAAGAAGAGCAGCACATAATGTCTTTTTTATTCTAGCCAGTTAGTAACTCGCTTCTGAGAAGCCTAGCTTTTATGGGGGGGGGGAGGGGTGTGTGTGTATCTCTAGCTGTGAAAATATATCTTGATGACTCAGAAGCTGAGGTTAATAAGAGCTCACAGACTTGTATGAAAAATTGAATGAATCTGGCAAAAAGGATTCTAACTTCCTGTAAAATAATTAGTATAATCCTGGCTCTTTTATTTTTCAGTGTCATTTAAAATCTCTTACATTTAGTAGCCTAGATCAGGGGTGGGCAATTGTGGCTCTTTTAAGACTTGTGGACTTCAAATCCCAGAATCCCTGGGCAAGGTAATCTAAATAAAACGGAGAAAACATTGTGAGGTGTAAGTGTAAGGAACCCTTTTCAAATGTTTCCTCCATTTTATTTAGGTTGCCTTGCCCAAGGATTCTGGGATTTGAAGTCCACAAGTCACCGCCCCGAGTCCCTTGGGAGAGCAGGCGGTATATATATATATATCTGGCCTAGATGTTTAGATGTTTGCAGCCATATTTTCTTTTTTATGATTTCAGGTTTCCTTGAAGAGAATTCAAGAAAGTATTTTGAGAACAGATAAGAACCTGCTGTTAGCCTATAACCATTCCTGTCTTTAATATGGCCAAGGATTAGGTATGGCTAAAAATTATGCAAAATACAATGATCTGAAAAGTGACGGTGGATTTCTATGTTGACAAACATGTGTTTATTATTGTCTTCTTTAGATTTTTGGCCTAGGATAAGGATAATTTTCCTGAGCCCAGTGCCTTAATTAATGTTGAAGGAATAATCCTACAGTATATTCGTAGTCAGGGGAGCTGGGATTCTATGAATTATACTCAGTGCATTTCAGGAGACCACCTGAGGAAGGCTCTTCTAGAACTCCAAATTATTGTCAAGTCTTGGCAATCCAAAGGTCCCTATTTCTTTTTCAAGCTGATACCATTTGTACTTACTGAGACAATATCTCCAGTCTTTATTTATTTATTTATATGTATTGACATTTTATTCTATAGAATAAAAAACTGGTTTTTAAAAAAAGAAAAGAGGAAGAAAAAACCTCCCAAAATATGAAAGAAATGAAAGAAAGAAACTAAAGGAACATATAGGTAACTTCCAATGTTATCAACAGATAATTAGTCTTATTGTCCTTCCTCCCTCTTAGATGTCTTTTCAGTTCCTCATTTAATCAACATCTGTCTTAATGTTCAGGTCTATTCAGATGTTATTTCCTTTTTCTTTCAGCAAAAAAAGTTTATACACAGTATTTGTTGTTGCTTTTCTCTAACCAAACAGGTAAGTTTTGCCATTTCTGTGAATTCTGACATTTTCACAATCCGTTCCTCCACTGTAAGGTTTTTATTCTTTCATTGTTGTACATACAATACTGTAATCTTATTGCAATACCATATTAAAAAATCAGACTATCATGCATCTTTTCTAATTCATTGTCCATAAATCCCAATAAAGAGTTCTGGTTTCTTTGCAGTATTAATATATAAATCCTTTGCATCGTGTGAATTTGTATCCAACATGTCTTATCTTCTCAAAAGTCTACCAAGGATGATAAAATATCCCCTCATGTTTTTTCACATTTCCAACATTGGTTTGTATTACTTGCCACATCTCTGGTCTTACATACACCTCCCATATTTACCATATTACTCCTTGAATTCACTGACTCTTCACAAAACATATGTGCAAACAATCCTCCTTCTATTTCATATTGGTTGATTAAAGCTGGAAGATACTAATAACACATTGTGATAAAACATCCATTGTATAACCTCAATTTCCCTTACATACACCTGCTTATAAAATAATACCTCAAGCTAAAGTTTTATAAAATGTAGGAATGGGATACTTATAGTTAATGAACCAAATGCTGTATGAAATTCTTTTACAGACTTTTAGCATCTTCAGCTACCAGACTTAATTAAAATAAATACTAAGAGCTGCAATTCAAAGATATCTGGAATGGTCCTGTTTTGCCCATTCCATTCTAATCCATTCTAATCTCTTTCAAGTTATTGAATTGGCACCCATCAGTACCTTAGTGAATTCACCACCCAGTTTAACATACAGTTTAGCAGTGTGAAATCTTCCTCCTCCTCTGCTTCCTAGCCATGGAGAGCTGGCTTTGTGCCCAAGGAGAGGGCTAGAACACATGGTCTCCCAGTTTCTAGCTTGAGGCCTTAACCACTACACCAAACTAACAAAAGTTCCCCCAAATTTCCTGTCTTTTATTTAATGATGGAAAGGGAGGAAGAATGTGTTGAGAGTCAACCACACAGCAAAACAGTCAACTTCCTGTGGCTTACAATTAACCATTAACTCTTAAGAATAAATGAATTTCAAAGGTGTCATTGAAATACATTTACAGTATCAAAAGGATCCATTCTAACTCCTGTGGCTCAAACTGTGCTAAGTAGCTTACCAAATGTCAGGATGTTTGCTATCAATTATTTTGCAAATGGCCCACTCTTGGGTTCTCCCACACCCCAAGACAGTATCTAACCACGCTTTCTCAAGTTTCTATTCCATGCAACTAATATAGTAAGTAGACAAATATTAAAGCTTATAATAAATGTATTTGTCTGTAAAGTACCACAAAAGTCTGTTGCTTTTGCTGCACTAGACTTTACTCAGTGACCTTTTGGCAAACTATAGAGCTGAGTTTGTACATGCTAGGTCAGGGGTCTCCAACCTTGGTAACTTTACAACTTGTGCACTTCAACTCCCAGAATTCCTCAGCCAGCATTCACTAGCTGAGGAATTCTGGGAGTTGAAGTGCATAAGTCGTAAAGTTGCCAAGGTTGGAGACCCCTGTGCTAGGTCATGTAAACATAGATTTGCATTCATGCCTCATGCTAAGCTTGCTTAGTTTGAATTGTGCTTTTTGTAGTTGTCAGCATGGGTTTTCAGTTCTACATATCAAAGTTGTTTCAAGAACAAACCCTCTGCACCCTACACTCTGCATTTCATTCCTTTTGGACTTCACCCCCAACAATATCTGTATAGTGTATACCTATCATAGCAACCCAGGTTATGGTGCATAAGATGGTAGTCATATATGTTCTTTTAAATAAACAAACAAACTGGTCAGGATACCATTTCATTTATCTAAAAAAGTGGGCTCTGCTTTATGAAAGCAGATGCAATTTGTTATGTATTGAATGTATAAAGCTGTGTTGGGGCCTGCTAAAGGGAAACTGACCTTCAGATGACCCTAACTGTTAACTTCAACTGTTTTGGAGGGAAACTTAGAACATTCATATTTGGGCAGGCTTTTTCAAGCATTATGATTGGTTGAGGCCCTGTGGGCCTACACTATAAATTACAGGCATTTGCTTGCTGTTCCTCAGTTCCAGTTTTGAGTTGATAAATGTTGTAGCCACACTGGTCTGCTTCCTGCCTACTGAAGCCCACTACACAATACAATTCATAATAAAGGTATCTCAGCAGCTGCTCCTTGTTTGTATTGTAGTGATATAAAGAAAGGCCCCTCAGTTAATTTCATCCATTTCCATAATGGATTAAAACCAGAAATAGAAGGGGGGGGGATCAATTTAGACAGCCAGTTTGATGTGGTAAAGGCACCAGGCTAGAAACAAGGAGACAATGGCTCTAGTTCTTTTTAGGCAACCACCCAACTGGGTGACCTTGGGCCAATCACTGTGTCTCAGCCCTAGGAAAGATGCAATGGTAAACCACTTCTGAAAAACCTTGATAAGAAAACTGCAGGGACTCATGCAGGAGTCAAGACTGACTCAAAGGCACCCAAGCAAACAAACAGAAAAAAACCAGATTAGATATCTTTTTCCACTTTCACTAATGAAGACTAACAGTAATGTAATTCAACTAAACAGAAACAGCATGTTATAAGTTCAGTCCATTCTTTTTTTACACAGAGTATGCAGTTGCAGTTCCCATACTTGCTGAAATGTTCTTTTATCCATCTGTTGAACTCATAACATGTATATTTGCTCATAGATAACTTGAGATAATACTGTTTCCAGGGAAATTCTAATGCAACAAAAAAAAGCAAAGCATCTTGTTGCATCTTCTGGATTTATACCATAAACTTTAATGACTTGGAGTTCATTGGATATAAACATAAATCACCTTTTGGAGTAAGCAATAGTAAACCTGTTGAGGTTACCAGCCTGAGCAATGCCCATGATACGTTTGACATTCTTTGATTATGGTAAAGGCAATGCCACAGCTGCCCAATTTTATCCTTAATCAAATTCTGTGAAACAATGCAAACTTGGAACTAGAGATTACCTGTATAAGCCACACCCTGGATAAGTCCATAAGAAATATGAATTATTACACTGATAAAGGTGATTAATGTTACCTATTGTACTATTTTATACTGTTGCTGCAAGTATAATCTCCCCTAACAATTATTTTATGAATGGCCTCTGTAAATAAATATCTCCATCTTTCTTGTCCTTTGACCTCTCCTTTTATTTTTTCCCTCCAAACATGTACATGTGCATGTATATTCTCACAAGATAATATTCTATGCATTTAATGAAATGGATTGAAGTCCACAAAAACCAATGCTATAACGGTTCTATGAGATGTTTTGCCATTTGATCAGAAAATGGATCAGCATATTACTCATGGAATTGCAGGCAGCAACTTATCAGCGACATCTTGGTTGCATGTTCCTTATCGTGCTCTGCAAGCAACTTGAAATATGGTTTTGACTTCTGCTTGGCTGACACTTTCCTCCTTCCTTGACTTTTGCTGGCCCTGGTTAGCCCTGCAGGCATGCCTTTTCCTTAAACCCTAAACAATGACAGATTCCATTTCCCCTTCTTATCCCAGACTCTCCTCTGATACCTAACTTTAATCCTCCCTAAACCTAATTGCTATATATTGAAAGTGGGGATTGCAATCCTAAAATATAAATTGGAACATTGGCCACAAAGATCAAAAATCATTTAGCTCTATGGAACCTTCTAAACTAATGTGCATGGTTTACTGTCATAATTCATTGGTGTGGCTGTGCAAGTTGATCATTGTTGCAAGACAGAAACTGGAATTGACTTCAAAGAGATTTGCCAAAAACATTGGTTTTAGTGACTCTTAAGCACTTGGTGTGGTCATTTCTAAATTTCCAATGTACGCATCAACTTCAAAGTCTGAAGTTATCTAGGTGAAAAAGGAGAAGAGCAAGGACATGCACAATGGGGATCAATGATGTATAAATGACAGACATTACAGGGCAAACAATTCCTTTTTCAATATGGGTGTAATGCATAGGATAATATATTAAAAAGAGGGGGGCTTCAACTGCCATTTTGACATTTTTGACCAATATGCCCACCCTGTGGGCATCCTTGGGGAAGAAGATCTCATTACTGTGCACAGTTGTGTAAAAGAGGGGATTATAGCAAATGTACTAATATGGTATAATTTATTCAAGCTGCAGGGCAGAAGCAATAAATTTCTTTGCATTCTACAATTCAATATTTTTTAAAAAACCACATTAAGCAAATATTGAAGGGATTCTAGAGAGGGTATTGCTTAGATTAATTGCTTAGATTAATGTAATGAAAAAAAATTAAAATTGTGAAATTTCAAAGAAGAATCTCTCCAGACCATATTTCAAGTTGATAGACAGACAGACAGAATCTGCAGCTTTTGTGACCATCTGACTTAGTAAGAATGCATGTTTAGAGGCAAACATGCTAGTGTTGATTATTAAGGGATTTGTTTTCTTTATTCATGAGAAATTACTTCCAATGTTCAAATGCAGACAAGGAGAAACAGGAAACAAGCAGCTTCAAGTAATGAAATAAGTAAAAAAAAAATCCTCTTCAGTCATTTTAAAGATGAAACAATAAATAACCCAGTTAGGTGGCACTCACTGCAAGAAAAAAAAGGGGTGGGTGGGAAGGAAGAGGGGAAGGAAAAGCAACTAAGAAAGGCCCTCAATATATTCATCAGCCCAGTCCCAACTGGCATTATCCAAGGGTAATGCTTTATTTAGCAAGTGCAAGAATGTTCACTGAAGCATAATGGTGAACAGAAAGAAGAAACAGGGCTTGTCCTGGGCTTTCTGAATAGTCATCTTATTTAATATATTCTGGGAAAAAAAAAAACCCCAATGCAGGAACCTGGAGAAGAAACTGAAGTTCTAATAGCAGCATTGCTGTTTCGGCTGTTTGAAACAGACCGTGCAAAGATTCATACGTGCTCAAGACCAGAACTCATAACGACAGCATCCTGCACCATGCAATAGGAGCATAGCAGTTTTGGGTCCCAGGGCCCCATTTGTCTTTTAAGTATCATTGGGAACCATAGTCCAAAATGTGAGTAGGTCCATGACAAAATCAAATTTGATTCAAAATTAATGAAAAGTAATTATGGTGCAGTTGGTAAGATGACTTCCTATCATTAATTCCCTTATTGGTCACATTAAAAATTCAGGGGCAGTATATCTTAAGGTTACACTTGAAATACTTTGGTGCAGCAGAGTGTACACGTTCCAACTTAGAAAAGTGCTAGCTTGGGCAATAAAAATTACGCTGGCTGGCCGACTTCATTTTGGCCTGTTATACTGTGTCAACCCAACCATTCTCTTCTTTTTTTCCTCTTTCCTTGTGTCCTTTCCTTCCTCTTCCTGTGTTCTGTTCAGGATTAGGCAAAATGGTTGTCCCACACAAGGAAACCTGCCTTTGAGTGAAGGAAATCACCAACCTAGGATGACCAACTGGCTACTGCCCGTAAAAAAAGTGTGTTGTTTGCTGCTGTGCTTCTTGAATACCCTTGTGGGGTGAGGAAAGGGGGGGGGGCGAAAAGAGGAAGAAGACTGTTTGCAATACTTCTGTCCTTAATAAAGTGAAGTATTTCTTATCTAATTGCCAATTCAACCATCCAACTTAGTCTAGGCAGATTACATACTTCTCCTACTGCAAATACTTTGGCCATCTTCAAATACTTTGGTCACCTATGAGAAGGAAGGAGTCACTGGAGAAGAGCCTAATGGTGGTAATATTAAGTGGGTTAACAGGTTGTTAAATGAAGGTGGCTTCCCCACTGACTTTGCTTGTCAGAAGGTTGCAAAAGGTGATCACATGACCACTGAAAAGGTTATAAATATGAACCGATTGCCAAGCGGTTCAATCACGTGATCATGGGGATGCTGCAATGGTCATAAGTGAGAAATAGTCGTAAGTCACTTTTTTCAATGCCAGTGTAACTTGGACTACCGAGGACTACCTTTATATGGTGTGCCTCTTAATCTATGTTGCAGGAGCCTGAAACAAAGGGAAGTGGCCAAGATGGAAAACAGAACCATGAACTCTTTCTACCTCACTCTTTCTACCTATATATGATGTTGATGCACCTGGAAACAGGAGGGGTGGGTGGGTGCCTGAGATCACACATGCCAACTTGGCTGTTCCACTGCAGGTGTCTCTGCTGTTGGTATTTCATCAGGGCTGACTGCCAGGAAGCAAATTAGCAGGTTATAAATATGCCACAGGCTAGAGATAAACTTAAGCCCTACTGCAGCTTCTGGAAATAAAACAGCCTTTGAGAAATCTTCTATACTCATGGTCCAACAGATGAGCAGGGATCAAGACCAGTGAGCTATCCATAAGCAACCAATTCACATGAGAAGCAAGAGATGAGATCAGAGGCCATCCAAAATCCAAATGGTAGGATCTCAGAATATTCACAGAAAAGAGCTGAGCATTGGATTTCTTCTCAGCACTGTCCAAAGGTCATGCACACAATAAATAAAGCCATGTTGAACTATCTAGCCAAGATTTCACAAATAGTCAATCAAGAGTCTGATCTCCTGTTAGCTCTTCCATGCCTTTTGCGTAGTCTCTCGCATCTACAAAGTTCAACATGGATCTTCATTACATATCTCTATTTTATTAAATTTATATACCGCCTCTCTCCCAAAAAGGGACTCGGGGCGGTGTACAACCAGCTAAAAACAGGACATAGAATAAATAGCAATTAAAAACAAATTAAAAAATTGAAATTAGATGGTTGTCAAATTAAAAATTATAAAAAATTATAAAATTTAAAACAATTATTACCATCCCCAAATAAATTGCTGGGCCAGACCGATCTGTTTGAACAAGTGTGTCTTTAATGCGCGCCAGAAGGTCTGCAGGTCTGTGATGGTCTATCTCAAACTAACTGGCTGACCTTCTCTGTCCAAGCTACTGTCAGTAGACATGTGGACTTCACAAGATGTCCTGTGAACTTGCTGAGTCTTTCGAAGCAAGAATGGGGTCAACGGTTCACTGACCACTTGGATCTCCAGTGGTAGAATTGTTGCTGCTTGATGGTTCTGATCCCACATTTCCCTTCCCTTCCTCCCTGAAGACCTGGCTCAAGGAAAACCATGGCATTTTACTGTGTTAAAGGAATGCCACCAACTCAGATTTCAAAGTTATGCTACTAAATGCTGTAAAGCTCTAAACAGCTATCATTACGTCAATGTCTTGGCAGATGATCCTTGGAGGAGATGCTATCTATGTTGTAGCAACGCCAAGAGAAGCTTTTACTGGTTCTGGGGCATCAGCCCTCTGGAAGGACTTCTGTGCCTTTACATGGATACTTTTTTGAGTTCTTTGAAGATCTATCTGTATAGGAAACCCTCCCCCTTGTCAGAGCCTGGGAAAAGGGGCAATTAAGAAACTATAAAAAGCTCCATACAGAAATGTCTGTATAGTTTGTTAGGTTAAGGCACTGCTGTACAGTATTTAGAAATAAGCACAAATCATTTGCTTAAAATCACTGGCAATAAACATCACTATAATTTAAAGGACTACACAACTGAATCATATAGTGTATGTGTGTTTGGAAAGATCACGACCTTTTTTTCCCCACCCTCTGACATCCTTTGTAACTATTTTATAAGACTTATTCTCATTCTGTTGTTTTTAAATACCTTTTAACCATATGGTTTTATAATGGCTGTACATTATTTTTTTTGCTCATGGGCTGAATATGTTCCTTTCAACTTCTCTTCCTATCATCTTTTCCAGATGGAGCATGAGAGAAATATAGCAAACAGTAGATAGTCTTAATGTGATGATGATGATAAGGGGTGTTGGTCTTACCTGATTCGCTCCTTCTCATTGTGCTGAGAATAGAATCCAAGCATGGGCGTCTCTCCGTCTGATAGATCTTCGGATTGAGCCAATCAAATTGTAGTCTGCCTGTTGCTGATATTCTCCAGTTTTTGGGCAAAGGAATGTTGATTGACTCTCCTGTAAAAAAGAATCACTTCCACCCTGGTAAAGTTCAGAATCCTGGAATCTCTAGGGTGGGTTTGATTCTATTCTCAGCATAACGAGAAGGAGCGTATCAGGTAAGACCAACACCCCTTCTCCATAGTGCTGAGGAATAGAATCCAAGCATGGGACATACCAAAGCTGGAAGTCCTATGGGCAGGCCCTCCACCCTGTTTACTATGCCTCTGCAACATGTACCTGCTGTAGCATGCATCTGCCAAAAGCTGCATCAGACGAGGTATAGGTATCTATCTTATAATGTCTTATAAATGGATAAGGTGTGGACCAAGTCGCTGCTCTGCAGATGTCAATAGAGGCTTGCGCTGACCAGGCTACGTAGCTGCGCTCCTGGTAGAGTGAGCAGTTAATCCTGATGGAATGTGTTGTTGTGCTTGATAGGCTGTAATAATGCACGCTCTAATCCAATGACCTATTGTGATAGATGTGACCCTAGAGCTTAAGGTATTGGGGTTAAAGGACACAAACATGGACTCAGTCTTCCTGAAGGGAGCCGTTCGTTTAACATATGTTTTAAGGGCCCTACGAACATCGAGCTTCTCCCACAATTTCTCCTTGGAATGTATTGGGTGAGGACAAAAATCAGGTAAAATGAGTTCTTGAGCCCTATGAAACAAACTATTGACTTTAGGGATAAAGGAAGGGTCCAGTCTAAGTACCACCCTGTCTGAGTGGAATATGCAAAGGTCCTGTCTAATCGACCATGCGGCCATTTCTGAAACGCGTTGAGCAGATGTAATTGCTACTAAGAAGGCCACTTTTATTGTTAAAAGATGTAAACTAATCTGACGGATTGGTTCAAATGGGGCTAATGTAAGGGCTTAGGAAGGCCCCATGTGGGATATCTATGGATCTTTTGAGGCCTAAGGTTAGCTGCTCCCCTCAAGAAGGACAAACCAGAAGATGTTGTGACAAGGATTGTAAGGTACCACACCGCAGGATCGTTGATATAGCAGCGACCTGTCTGTGAAGAATGTTCAGAGAAAGGCCCTTGTCCAGATCTTGCTGAAGAAATTCAAGAACATGTGCAATGATGGCTGAGTCTACTTCTGCCTTGGCGCACCAACTGCAGAATATCTTCCATGTGGCTTTATAAATTCAGGTGGTGGACGGTCATCTGGAAGCCTGTATTGTCCTGATTACTTTCTCTGAAAAATTGCCGCGAACTACTCTGCAGGTCAAATTCCAGATGGCCAGTTGCAGCCATGCTGGGTCTGGATGACTTAGATCCCCTTGCCAAAGATGTACTCTGTTCGTGGGGATTCTCCAGGACCTGAAAATGGACAGATTGATCAGATCCGCAAACCAGGCTCTCCTGGGCCAATACGGGGCTACTAACAATATCTCGGCTTCCTGTTGTAATAGCCGTGCAATTACTCCTCTAATAAGGGAGAGAGAAGGAAAGGAGTATAATAGGCCAGACGGCCAAGCAGATCGCATAGCATCCATTCTCTCTGCCTCCAGTGTTCTGTATCTTGTGAAGTACCTTGGCAGTTGGTTGGTTGTAGGTGACAAACAAGTTGACCACCAGAGTACCGAATCTCAGTTATTTCTCAAAAGAGATCCGGATGAAGCTGCCACTCCAAGTGGTCTACCATGGCCCTGCTCAACCAGTCAGCCTGAACATTAGTAATTCCAGAAATATGTTGGGCCCTGATGGAAGACAGCTGTCGCTCGGCCCATAGACATAATTCGTGGGCCTCTCTCATTAGGGCCTTAGAGTGGGTGCCCCCTTGTTGATTGATGTGAGCCTTTATGGGCACATTATCCATCATGATCATAACATCAAGACCCTCAATAATGGGTCTGAAATGACAAAGTGCAAGGTGGACAGCCTGTAATTCAAGCTAATTAATGTTTAAGGGCTCTGAGGACAACCATCGCCCCTGAGTTATGTGCGATCCCAGGTGTGCGCCCCAACTGTACAGACTTGCATCTGTAGTAATCATTATGCAGTCACATTCCTTAAATGGGATGCCCCTGCTCAGTGCCTGTGACATCCACCAACGCAAAGATCTAAGTACTTCTAGTGATACCCTCACTCTAAGCTGAGCATCACTTTGGCCAGCTTTTTGGAATGGCAATAAAAACCATTGCATGGGTCTAGCATGCAATCTTGCACAGGGTACAATACCTATACATGAAATCACAGTCCCCAGTAATTGTGATAGGGATGCTATCAGTGCATTGGGATGCCTTCTGAAGTGACTAATCAGAGCCCTGATCTTGTCCTGCTGCCCCTGAGACAGGAATACCTGGCAGGACCTGGTATCAATGACAGTGCCAAGATGTTGTAGGTGACTCAGGGTTAAGGTGACTCTTTTCTCAGTTAATAGAGAAACCATGATTCTGTAGGGTTTGGACAGTTATGGTAACATCCTTCAGTGCCTGGTTGGATGATGATGACTGGATGAGGATATCATCCAGGTAGCACTGAACTTGTACGGGCAGCAACCTAAGGTGAGCGGTTAGCATCGCTAACACCTTGGTAAAAGTCCTAGAGGCGGAAGAAAGACCAAAGGGTAGTGCCCTATACTGGAAGTGCTTACCCGCATAGCAGAACCTGAGGTATTGTCTATGAGTGCTATGAATGGGTATATGAAAATATGTCTCAGGTCAACAGACATCAGGAAGTCACCCTTCCTGATGCCCTCCAGGATGGAGTGGAGTGAGTGCATCTTAAAGCAATGTGCACATTCAGCTTTTTTAAGTCTAGAATAGCTTGCCAGCCACCCAAGGCTTTGGGTACTATGAACAGTATGGAGTAAAATCCGTAGCCTTGTTCTTGTGTAGGCACAGGTTCAATAGCGCAAATGTCCAACAAATGTTGGACCACTTGTCCCATGAGTTTTCTCTTCTCTAGACTAATCAAGAAGGAACAGGTTACAAAATGCCTCGGGTTGTAGATGAACTCTAGAGCTAAACCCTGTCTGAGCATATCTAGGATTCACTTATCTGTGGTCGTTGCTTTCCATTGGTTTAGAAAGAGGCCTCCTCCAATGGGAGCCTCAAATATGGAAGGGGTGACTCCCGCTCCTCTAAAGGGCCATTTGGAGTGGTTTGTGGGCCGGTACCTGTCCCGATAATGATCCTGTGGTCGTTCCGGACGCTTGAAAACCGGCCTCTGCCTAGTGTCTGAATTGAATTCGGGTCTGGGGGATGTTCTACAAGGGTATGGGTAAAAACGACGGTCGGCCCTCTTGCGTTGAGGTGGCAGCACCTTCTTTTCTTAATTTTCCACCAAGAAGGGTTCTATTGTTTCGCCAAAAACTTTACAGCCTTGGAATGTTCTGGATGCCACCCTCCATTTGGTCATCGTATCTACCTGCCAGTTGCGCAGCCAAAGGAGGTGACGCAATGCCACCAAGGACTGTGCTGCAAATCTGACAGTTCCAAAGTGGCATCGGTGGAAAATTGGGTGGCTGCAATTATCTTACTGAGGTCCTGTTGTAGGCGAATATCACCTGAGGGTATTCTCTCCTCCATTTGGCATAACTACAAAAATGTGGCCTGGTTGAAGAAGTGGCCGTTGAGACCACCCACACTGCCCAAACCACTGTTTAGTAAGCAGAATTGTAGGGTCAGCTCCAATTTTTTTATCTTCAGGCTTGAGTGCCTCAGGTGCATCCCCTGATAATAAGGATGGGGAGACAAGGGTAATGATAGGTTCCTAGACAGCAGGTAATTGCAGGTGGTCTGCAATGTCCTTATCCCCAAGATAGTAGAGTTTGTCTGAGGCATTAGGGGCGGAATGGAGCTCTGGCCTCAACCATTGTTTTTGTATGTTTTATATGACATCCAGCACCAACTGGGGTGTGGGAACACCTGTCTCTGTTACAGGTGAAGAAAAAAGAGAGGATGTAGCTCTGCGTGCCTCAGAATCGGAGCTTTGAGATGTGGTAGGAGTCCCTAACTCTGTGGTGGTCTTGGCCTTGCTAAGCAAGGATTTGAACATTTCTGGGGGAAACAACCCCACAAAGGCCAGAGGGTTAGGTGTAACCTCCTCCTCATCCAACAGGGCAAAGTCTCTGAGGTCCTCTCCGAGGGAAGATCCTCCACTTCTAATGGAAGAAGCATATGAATGAGGCTCCTGTCCCCGACCAAGGTCAATAGATCGGGTCAAGGAAAGATAGTCCTCAGGGCCTGGTTGAGAGAGTAGGGAACAAGAAGTTGCCTGTAAGCTCTGTAGCAATCCTGCAAAATCTTATGTCAAGGTTTGAACTAACATGCTTTGGAGGTCAGAAAAAAACTGCTTGTCGACAGGCCCTCTGAGGCCTGCAGCCGTGGAGGTAAAGGTGGTCTCTGCATGATGAGATGTATCTTGCATAGCGGGTTGCCACTGCACATCTGGTTTTGGTGACAAGGAGAGCTGTTTGTGAACCAGAGCAGTAATCAGTGGGGGGAGAGATTGCACCTGTCAGAGTTGACCGCTGACTTCAGACATTTTTCTGCCTTGGAAAACTCCTCCAATGCTCATTGCCTGCTGGACGCTAACTTGTCCTCAGATCTAGCAGGTTTGTGCAAGGCCCTGGCTTTTAGTTTGTCCGATGCCTTACGAGAGGTGGACTTTGACCCCTTGCTACGCTTTTTAGAACCCTGTGATGAGCGAAGTAAATCCTGTGTCAGAGAGATGACCTTGGGGCCTACTGTGGACTGTGGATTAGGCTCCATGTCCTGCAGCTTTGGGTGTAGTACAGACATGGGCAAACTATGGCCCGCGGGAGACACCCGGCCCATTGGGCTTTTTAATCCGGCCCGCGGAACTAGTTCTGCCCTCACTGACAGCGGCAGCGTACCCGAGAGCGCGGCACCCTCAAGAAGCATGGCTCCCGTGGCTTCGCTGGAGGATCGCTCTAGGGTCTCTGCTGCCTTGATGATCGGCGCGTCGCAAGCGACCTACGCGAGGCTGGGGCTGAGGATGGGTGCAGGATGTTGACAATGAGCGTCTGCTGCCCCCGCGCCCCTTGGCCGCAGGGCTAGTCCGGAGCACAGGGATGCTCCGCGCCTGCCGGGCCCCTCTCCCCCCGAAGAGGCCGCTGAGCCATCCGGGGAGGGCCGCAGGGAGCCGCCTGGCGAAGCGGGACAGGCTGCTGACACCCGTGTGTCTTTGCAGGCATGGGATGCCGAACACAGCAGCCATGGAGAAGAAGGTAAGAGGGCGGCAGGCGGGTGCGGCTCTGCAGCGGCAACGCCACCTCTTCTCCCGCCACCCAGGTGCTGCTGATGGCAAAGAGCGGCTCCAGCAAGACGAGCATGCACTCCACTTCGCCAACTAAATCCCGCGATGGAGCGCATGCTCGTCTTGCCGGGGGTGCTTTTTGCCGTGTGTGCGCTCCCCCACCACTCCTGCCCGCCACCCTCTTACCTTCTTCTCCAGGGCTGCTGCGTTTGGCATACCACACCTGCAAAGACATGTAGGGGAGGGGGGCTGCGGAAGGAGGAGTGGGGGTGGGGGGAGCTGCGGGAGGGGGAGTAAGGGTGGGGGGGGAGGGGGAGCCCATCATTGTGGCCTGCGAGTCAAAAAGTTTGGCCCGTGAGTCAAAAAGTTTGCCCACACCT
>JAEANM010003439.1:0-22399 GCA_017656035.1 Myanophis thanlyinensis
CTTCCCCTCCCTCTCCCTCTATCTATCATCTATTTATCTAGATATCTATTGTGCAAACTTAGATGGCCACCCTTCTTGCAGTTTACTCCAGGCAGTGAACAAGCATAAAACCATAAATATAAGGCAATAAAAAAATAAATAAAAACAATAAAAATATCAGATTAAAAACACAGGTGAAAATAGCGTTTTAATGGCTCAATCAGACTAGTAGTGAGATCCTACAGAATGAATGGATTGCAAACGCTTTGGGGGAATTTGGAGATTTATTGTCCCAACCAATCTGGAGCATGAGATTGTAGAAGGGTAGATAAAAGGATTTTTTTTCACCTATTCTATTCTCTCTGCTTTTGGGGGACTGTCTGGACCAGCTCCTGAAGTTTTTTTGGCAAGGTTTTTTTTTTCAGAAGTGGTTAGCCATTGCCTCCCTCCTAGGGCTGAGAGAGAGTGACTGGCACAAGGTCACCCAGCTGGCTTTGTGCTTAAGGCAGAACTAGAATTCATAGTCTCCTGGTTTCTATCCTGATTCCTTAACCAGCAAATTGATACTCTGGGGCTTAAGACTGCCCCGAAACATTTGTCATTTCTGCCCAAGACATATGCAGAAATGATAGTAACCCATTGTTAAATAATATGGAAATTGTCCTTTGTTCAGAGATCCCTTTTTCTGCTTTTATCTGTTTATTCCTGGTTTGTATCAGGTTTCCATAATTTCAGGATGAAAGAGCCAGTGTTGTATTGTTAGAGATAAAAGCTTATTTTCTAAATTAAACAGAATAGCTTCTATGATTGCTATTGTGGACTGTAGTTCTATGCAACCAAGGCGTTCTGAAATTGTGGTGAGATGTTTCCCAACTCATTCCTATTTTTGCAATGATTCGAAGAAGCATTTATAACAGTTGGAAGGAACCTTGGGTGTCTTCTAGTCTAACCCTCTGCACAAGCAGTAGATTAAAAAAAAAAATCCAAATTATTGAAACAATTCTTGGTACTATATTTCAGTGGATTTCGTCCGAAGCTTTGAAAGAAAAACCCATCAGATCCTTTCATACAAACCTTAAGAGTCTTGAGGCTGGATTAGACTAAAGGCCATTTATTTCACAGCAAATCCAACAACCACCGTGTTGGATTCATGGCAAATGCAACAACTAATAATAGCTGCTATTTTTATGGTTGGTTGCACAGTCTGTCAGATGTTTCGATTCGATTTGGCATTTCAAGCTCAACCCAGGGACCTGGGATAGACAGTTGTTACTGTTTGATGGTGTTAAAAGTATCATCACAGGATGTGAGCTCTTCCGAGTTAAGCTGCCTTTCACAATTGACTGATGGGAAGTTTGTCAACGCCGATGCTGTTCAAATGGTACTCCAGTTGTTTTGGGATTGCACGCAGGGACCCTACTACTATTGGGACCACCTTTGCTTTCTTTCACCATATTCATTCTACTTCTAGTTCTTTACTTACAACAGTCGTTGTCTATTGTTGTTTCCTAACAAATGCTGAAGACTTTGGATGAGGTCTTCTCCATGCATAGAACTTGGGACAACCGCATCTATTCTTTCCCTTCCCAAAAAAATAAAATAAAAACCTCTTTCGGATGATTGTGTCAAGGCTGGGAATTGCCTCTTCTCTACATTTCTTGGGCAATTAAATGTCTGGAAAGTATTTATCACTCTCGCCCTCTCACTGTTCACTATCAATGTCTTTCTCTTAATGTCAGTATCTTTCTGGACTGTGTGGGTGCTCTAAAAATACAATCCCAGAGAGCGAACCTACCATCTGTGGCTCAAACGAGCATTCTTGGAACAAATACCCAATGTTATTTTAAAGCGCGTTGACCAGATCGCTTTCATCTTCCTAAAATGGCCCTGTTTCAACAAAGTGGTTGACAAGCAGTGTTTAACTCCAAATATATTTTTCTCAGAGGACTTTCTTTCTTTCCTCATCATTGGAAGATGTTCCATCAGCATATGCTGTTCTTGGATGGAATGCCAACCTTACGGCTGAAATGGCAAGTAGCTGAGAATATTCCGAATGGAGGACAGATCTATTTTTCATGGGAAAATCTGTGCCTTGCCTAGAGGAAAAGCTAGGTAGTCCTGGTGGCATACCTCGCTCAAATGGACCCACCTTCAAAGTGAGAGAAAAAAAGCCTTCCAGATGTCAGAATAGAGCTGGAAGGGACCTTGGAAGGTCTTCTAGACCAACCCCATGCTCAAACAGGAGACCTTATAACAGTGGTTGCGAACCTTTTACTTACCGAGTGCTGAAAAGGACGTGCTTTGTGCGTGCCATCTGCACTTGCATGAGGCTCCTCCATGTGCGCTGCATGTGCAACCACACCATCTGCATGTGCATGCAGCTTTTTCACGTGCAATGCATGCGCACTTCATGCAGGCACTCATGCAAACATGAGCAATCGCGTGTCCATGCGCAGGAGAGCTCCGAAGACCAGCTGGATTTCCTGCTGCAGTCACGTGCATGCATACCGGAAGCCCGAAGACCAGTTGGGTCTCTGCAATCGTGCATGCATGCATGTGCAATCGCATACCCATGCTCAGCTGGAGGTAAGTTGACTGACAGCTTGTGTGCCCAGCAAGATGGCTCTGCGGCCTTATACTATCTCAGACAAGTGGATGTCCAGTCTCTTCTTAAAAACCTCCAGTGATGGAGAGCGCCCACAACTTCTGAAGGCAAGCTGTTCTACTGGTTAATTGTTTTAACTGCTAGGAAATTTCTCCTTAGTTCTACAGTATGCTTCTCTCCTTGATTAGTTTCCATCCATTGTTTCTGGTGCTTTGGAAAACAGGTTGACCCCCTCTTCTTTGTGGCAGCCCCTCAAATACTAGAATCCTGCTATCATGTCACCCTTCGGTCTTCTTTTCTCTAGACTTGCCTAACCCAGATTCCAAATTCTTCATAGGATATTGACACATAGACATTAACGACATCTATATACTATGCAAAAGAGACAATCAAGCAGACCAAAAGGGAAGAGAAAGAGCCAAGCAATCTCTCCACCAGCAATCAGCACCCAGATCAGAGAAGATTCACTCCAAGGCAGAGGTGAAATTTATTTATTTATTTATTTATTATTCATATTTATATACCGCCCCATCTCCCTAAGGACTCAGGGCGGTTCACAGCAGATAAAACAAAATACATACACAAAATTTAAAAGCCAATATAAAACCATTAAATTTGCTGATATTTAAAAATACAGTTAAAAGTTAAATTAATTCTAAAATTTAACCAAGATTAAAATACCCCGAGGTGTCAGGCCAGGCTGGCTAGTTGGAAAAAGTGAGTTTTTAACGCACGTCGGAAGGCTCGCAGGTCAGTAATAGTCCGAATCTCCGGGGGGAGTTCATTCCATAAGGAGGGCGCAGCCACAGAGAAGGCCCGGACCCTCGGGGCCGTCAGGCAACATCGACCTGACAGTGGTATCCCAAGGAGGCCCGCCCTGTGGGAGCGCACGAGTCGGTTGGAGGCTGATGATGGTAACAGGCAGTCCCGTAAGTACCCCGGTCCCAAGGTTCACTAGAACCGGTAGTAAATTTTCTAAGCAGAGAACTGGTTGTTAGAAGAAATCTCCTTTTGTTTTTTTTCCCACTTTACAGGGTTAATCCTGTAAGGAAGGCAGGAAAGAAACATCCTGGTCTTGTTTCTAGCCTCATCTTTATTGCCCCGCTTACAGAAACTGCCCACCAAGTCACATGACCCCACCCAGCCACGCCCCACACCCACAGAACCGGTAGTAAAAAAAATTGAATTCCACCACTGCTCCAAGGTTAACATCTGACCAACAATCAAGTAAGCAGTATCCCAATCAAAAAACTGCCAAAGAACCGTCAGCAAAACAGGCCAACCAAAGAATCTCCCCCACTGACAGGGCAAGCCACCAAGACTATAAACTGACAGCAAACCGCACTCCTTACTAGCACTGATGATGTTACCTAGCCAGGTCATGAAACGTCTGCAAAAAAACACAACCAAGCCCAGAGAGCACCAAGGAACCCTCGTTTCAAATATTCTACAAATATCCTCCTTTCTTGGTACAACGTATTGTTTTCGTTGCAAACCTCTCGAGATCAGTTTCAGATGACTGGTCGGGCTTAGACGATTTAGACAATTTGCCTAATTTACAGGGGTGTTTTTCACACCAACTTCCCTTCTTCCCAAAGCCTGGCCTCGTTGTTTTCTCCTCTAAAACTTCAGCGTTTGCATTCTGCTGGAAAGTCTTGTTTCCCACGGCTGAGTTTTTCAGTCACCCTCATTTTCATCCTTTCTTGTTGCGAAGCTACAGTCTGATCCTAGCGCTGCACGAAGATCAGTGAGGTCACCAGCTGACTGCTGCAGATAACACCTTGCGTCTCTGGACACAACTGCAGAAGCTGTTGCACACCTCACGTTGGGAATATATTTATCCTGGCAGAATAGTCTGCTAGGCATTGGCTTCTGAAGTGGGAACTCTTAAAGAGCAAACTGCTACTCAACACAGAGACGCCAGGACAACACGGAAGTGTAACGTGGTTTGAGTTAGATTCACGACGCCGAGAGCAAAGACACTGGGTCCTTTCGCTCAGCGATAAAAATCCGTTTCGTCTCCTCTTTGCCCGTCCTCAAGAAACCGCTATTTATTGGTAAGCCAATAAAGAAATATTAATCACAGCATTCGTAGAGCAGCAAGTGCAACAATGACTCATAATTATAAGAATATACAATCAAGCCAGAAATGCGCCCTTAAAACAAATGACCTATTTCGTTGAACAGTAATGTGCAAAAGCAATCACACGAAAAGCAGAACATTCAGAAACTCCGAGAAACGTGATTCTCCCCCGTTTTGAGGGAAGAAAGAAATAAGAACTATAAAAGCCTCATTTTTTTCTTTCTCCCAAAAGCATAGTGGAACAATGTAGTCTTAGCTACTTTCCTAAAGGATGATGAAGTGGGGGTGCCCTGGGTGGGTGTTCTTCATGGATAGGTGGTTTGTCTCTTTTTATTAATATTTTAATTAAAGTTGTTTATAATATAAAATGCAAATAGAACCAAAAGACTAATAGAGTCAGGAGATGGAGTGAAAATGGGTATCAGCCTAGAAACACAAAGTAGTCACAAACGAACAAACATCTAACCTCCCTTGACTGCAGTTGACCCTTATCTAAATCAGGTGTTGTTAGTTGAGAAGATTCCTGTGTATAAGCTTTTAGCAACAAATCAATTAAACATGTGGACTTGGTCTTTCACACCTGATAACAGGCTAGGGAATGGAAAAGAAGGACAGAAGGGCACAAGATTACAGGTGAAAAAGAAAAAAATACCAGACTTCCAACTTTTTTTTGTTTCCCTCGAGTACAAAATACAGTTACAACCTCCATGGTTTGCTTTACACGTGAATGCTAACCATTTCTCGAACAAGACCTAAGTTTCTCTCCAAGTTCCCATCCTATGTATTTCTCGGAGGGATAAACCTGGGGAATCTCTTCCTTCATTGCACGTGTATCATTTCGAAGGAAACGCCCAAAGAAAACTAGGAGCCAAGTAATGTCAGTCTTGGTGTATGTGTGTGTGTGTGTGTGTGTGTGTAAAACACACCAGCAGCAGCTGAACTGTTGACCCTCTGAGCGCAAAAGGTTCACCATCACTGTCCTAAGGGGTTTGCACACACAGTCTCCATTCCATGTCCTCCAGTTGCACAGATCAGGACCAGGAGGCTATACCGAGGATCTCAAATCTTGAAGTGCCAGAGGTCATCTCTGCTCTGGTCTTCTTCTGGCCAAAGCAGGAGAAATTGCGCACAGCCTCATTCTCTGGGGAAGCTCCCTTCTCTGTGAGACCAGCATAGATCAGCTCATCTCCCAGGAAGGGGCATGCAAAAGGTTTTGAATTTCAAATCATTCCGAGCTTGATAAATTGCTCACAAGATCCTTGCATTTAAAATCAAAGAAAAGAATATGGTGAGGTTAAAACACACCCAAAATGATTGGAAGAGCTTGTTTTGGACATGCAATCACTCCTTCATGGCCCAAACATTTTGGACTTCAAATGTTTGGAAAACTGTGAATAATATTAGAGGTAATAGGTCTCTCAATTGGTGTGCAAGGATTGGAAATGATTATTCAAGACAAAAGATTATTTTTGTCCTGATTTCTTTAATGGTCAAGCATCCTAAATGAAACAAAGAGTCATCAGAGGAAAGGACTGTAAATGAAATGAAATACAGGTAGTCCTTAACTTATATCCACAACTGAGCCCAAAATTTATGTTGCTAAGTGAAATAGTTGTTAAGTGAATTTTGGAGGCAGTCACTGAGAACTACACCCAAAAATCTGTTGTGACACCCTGATCCCAGCCCTTTTTGTTTCCCCAAGCTTAATTCTATTTTCCATGTCAAAGAACCAATGTTCCCCTTCATTTTGCATCCCCTTATTTCTTTCAGCAGCTTTTCCTCTTCTGCCTTATAATTTCCCTTTTTAAAAATGTTTCCGCCTCTTAACGTTGTTAGATGTTAGCAGGGAAATACAGGTGCTGAGAATCTGATCTAGCAGCAACCAAAATTAAGCTAGATTTATTCTTCCTGGCCTTGATTTGACCTTTGGAATGCAGTGCTTTTAGAAATTCTAGCAGCGGAGGGAGGCAATGTGGGAATTAAAGAAATGGGTAAATTAATATAATGTAGTAGAGGAAATATACTGCTTAGGGGTGTCAGCATCTTATATTTATGATGTGTTGTGTAGTGGAGGATATAGAAAGGGAAATGGTGAAGTTAACTGGCCTTGTTATGAACTCCTTAAATGTCTGAATTTGTAGGACGTTGGAAGAGAAGGTATAAGGGTTTGAAATATTGATGCTCCTTTACCTTCAGTGGAATTTGAAGGAACCTGCTTCATCTGGCATGGTGCAAGGATTTGGTCCCTTGTGCTCTCTTAAAGCAGAGTCCAAAGTTCCCAGAATTCCAGTTAGCGTGGCCCAAGGAATTCTGGGATTTGCTGTCCAGGGCTGCCTCCATCCTCCATGAAGATGGAGGAGGATGGAGGAGGTTGTAGAAACTGATTCAGCAGCTCAGTTGTGTTAGCGAATTCACGTGCCTTCCATACTTTCCAACCAGCCCTAGGGCTCTTCAGCTCTGCATTGGTTTTATTTCTCTCTTGGGAAACTTTTTTTTTTCTTTCTTATTTCTAACCTGGATTTTTAAGATGATTTTTTCATCTGGTTTCTGTTGTGGGCCTCTCCTGTCTCCTTTGGGAGAACCTGGCTAGTCCTTTCTCTGAAAATGGTGACCTGGTTTTTTTCCAGGGTTGGTGGAAACAGCAAAAACTTGGCCAATTCCAGAATGTTTCATTTTAGATGGTGGGAGCTCAGATTTAAAACTAACATTTCGATCGGGTCATCAGGTGAAAGGGGTTTGGGGTTTCTTTTAAAACCCTTTTCCTTTCCACTTCATTCCTTCCCCTCTTGCTGTATGTTTGGCTTTCTTCTTTCCTGCACACCATACAGCTGATGTCTTTTAAGGACCGGGTGTGTCACACTAATCACAATTATGGTGGCAACCAACTATCTTCAGAAACATCCCCGCTTGCCATGTTAAGCCTGCTTTGAAAGAGGATGCCAAACGGCTAAATAATCACAGGTGCAATCCACAAATGCAAGGGAAGCTTGCTTAAAATTCATCTTTGGACTTCCCACAGTGGCACAAGCTCAAATAGAGAATCTGAAGTTGGCAACAGGCAACCCACCTTGCGAGGCGGCCTTAGAAACATCTCCCGAGTAGTTGCCGCAATTGATCGCTAATAAGAGGGATGCAGGCTACGCTGTTCAACCTTGCTCCCATCAGTTCCTGCCAATTTTGATGTGCCGATCGATTCCACAAGGAACCTTGGTTACATGATCTCCACCTGTGTTTTCAGGGAGAAGTGGTGCCACATGACCCAAGAAGAAAGGAACGATAGCCTCCGTTTTAATGAGAATATCACCTTTGGCCAGTTGGGGTGAGTACCAAAACCAGCCATGTTTTCAAATACGTGAGAAAAAGGAGCCGAACTTTCTCAGCCTTCAAAGATTAGTTTCTCCTCTCTGGCTCTCTCTCCTCTCTCCATTAAGACAGTAATTATTCTTTAAATGTCTGCCATAAATCACCCTGGAAATCTATGCATCCCTAATGTCTTCTCATAGCCAGGCTACCAAATGCAGTGTGTCATTTGCATTGCGCATTCTCGGAGGGTGGCCCTCTACATTTTGGGACTTCTGAAGGTCTAGACTTGTCTTCTGAGAATCCCAGTAATAGGAATTGGACGTATCTGGAAAAAAACTTGTTCTGGAGCGCCAGAATGAGCGGCACATGGCTTCAATCACCTATTGTAATAAAAGTCAAACCAGTTGTGTCTTCTGGCTTGTTCTGACTTCTGTTTATTTTCTATGACCAGAACTTTCACTCATAACATGCTGGCTTTTGGGCTGAACAAGAAACTTTGCAATGATTTCTTGAAGAAGCAGGCAGTGATTGGCAACCTAGATGAAGGTAGGTGGGGCTGGGAGAGCCCAGGGATCTTTACAAAGCCAGGAACATCTTAGGGAAGGAGAAATGGGATAGGAAGAAGAGCAATTTCCATTCAGAGCAGAGTATTTCTCAATCTGGGCACCTTTCAGGTATTTGGACTTCAAATCCCAGAATTCCTGAACCAACCATGCTTGGGAGTTGAAGTAGACACCTCTTCAATCTTCCCAAGGTGGGGAATCATTGCTCTATAGCCGTGATGGCGAACCTATGGCATGGGTGCCACAGGTGGCACGCAGAACCATCTTGCTGGGCACACAAGCTGTCGACCAACTTACCTCCAGCTGAGCATGAACATGCAATTGAACATGCACACATGCACAATTGCAGAGACCCAGCTGGTCTTCGGGCATCCGCTGTGCATGTGGGTGATTGCAGCAGGAAATCCAGCTGGTCTTTGGAGCTCTCCTGCACATGCACATGCAATGGCCCATGTGTGCATGAGTGCCTGTGTGCAGCATGCGTGCATTGCACGTGCAAAAGCTGCATGCATGCGCAGATGGTGCGGTTGCAAAGTGCATACTTTTCTGCACTTGGTAAGTAAAAGATTTGCCACCACTGCTCTATAGTTTGCTCCTCTGACACTTGTGGCAATTTCCAGTGGACTTCAGTTCCCAGAATTCCTCAACCAATATGGGAGCTGAAGTCCCACACATCTTCAGGTTGCCACAGAAAAAGCTGTTTCGGGGATTTAGATGCCCCCATCTTAGCCTTTTGCTTGGCCTTAGACTTCCTGCTGCCCCCCCAGATGTGCCTCCCATCCTTCATGGAACTGAAGCTGATCCCCAGACATCTGGAGGACATCAATTCGAGAAGAACGGTTTTGACACAAGGAATATGCAGAAACAGCCCGAACTGTAGATTTAATAATGAGCAATTTGTTGCTCTTGCGATGCTGGTGACAAATGTTGTGAAACCATTTTGGTCCATTGCAGACTTGTCCAACCAACCTTGTCAACTTTTAAGACTTGTGGACTTCAAGTGCCAGGATTCCCCAGCCAGCATGGCTATTAGTCCACAAGTTGGCAAGGTTGGACACACAGCCTTGGTTTAGTGATTTGAGGGGACTAGTGTTGAGGGAAATGAAATGTCTAGGGCAGTGTTTCTCAACCTTGGCGACTTTAAAATGTTTGGACTTCAACTCCCAGAATTACTTACAGATCTAAAATCCAGCCCACCTTGAATTCCTTCTACTCTTATCTCCCGCTGATTTCTGTTAGTTGTTCAGATTCTTGTCGAGAGCTTAAGCAAAGCTGGCTGGGAAACTCTGGGAGTTGAAGTCTGAACATCTTAAAGTCGCCAAGGTTGAGAAACACTGGTCTAGGGGTTTCCATCTAGAGTGGAACAATTCCTGCTGGAGCTCCAGGCCTTTCTCCCCACCACTGACCCCCCCCCCCCCCGCCTGTTTCTGACCATCTCTCAGCTGCCTCTCTTTTGATTCTCCTTTCAGAGCAGTTCAAGCTGCTGAGTGACCACATTGACGAAATGGCTGCTGAATAGCTCCACAATCTGCTTTGGCTGGGACCAGGATGGAGAGGAGAGGCCGGCGGAGGCAAAAGGCTGTGAAACCCATCTCTGGGGCTGTCTGGAGACTTCAGATGGGCTTTTAAATCCACAGACACCCTGCCCTCCCCACCCCAGACACTGCAATAATCCTGCATGATTGCTATTAAACCGTGTCGTGCTGTGCCGAGCAGCCCGTAGACGTAGATCCCTGTCCATCCAAAGACGCCCGTCTCTTCCTGCAGCCTGAAGGACACCCAACCACTTTGAGCCCCCAAAGCCCTGGCTTTGCCCCCCGCCCCCTATCCGGGGAGATGATTCCTTGATGCAAAGCAGGGAGAGTCATTGGGGATCAGGATAGCAGGGCCTTTTGAGAAGGACTGGAAAAACCTTCCATGCAGTATCGCAAACTATTTTGAGCACCTAGAATATTTTTTTTCAACAGCCGTGAAATATAAAATAGGATGCGTGCATGAGTTGCAATGGAACGGACAGGCAGATAAGAGCGTTTAATAATTTTTTTCTACGGAGCCAGTAATCCTGGAGAAAGGTATTTGTAGACCAATATAGCCCAGATTCTTGGTTACCTGGAGCAGTTCTGGGACCTCTTGTATGGTTTCAATGCAATATGTCCTGATAAAACCAGGAAGCTGATCTAATTCCGGAGGTGTAAACAAGAGCAAATCCACCAATGTGGCTAATGTGGTCGATCCCATCTCTCTGGTTTGTCAACTCCATGGAGTAGGAGGTGAGGGTTGTAGGTGCAGTAGGTGGAGGGTTGTCTGTGACGGGCTGCCCTATTTCCACCATTCATGAACTTGAAGGCTTATGTGGCAGCAACAAGCCATCTCGGAGGCAACCAAAATATTCTTCAACATCTTCCCCATTTAGGGAAGTCTCTTCTGTGCTGCTTCTCACACCTTTGATGACCAACCTCTGGTCTCATGTCTGGTGTGTGTGTGTGTGTTTCTAAGGACAGGTTGTTGTTGGGTGTGTAAGGGAGTGTTCTCCATTCACCTTGGATGCTGATTTCTCATTCTTTGGGAAAAGACATAGCTGCTAGTGAGCTGTTGGTTGATTTACAGAATCCACAAGAAAATCCATCTCTCTCTGTGTGTGTGTATGTGTGTATATACACACAGAATGACAGCGAGCATCTTAAATTTTGCAATGACCCACAAATGTTGGTCCCCTGCAGTTCCCTTGGCCACCATGAGAGGGCGCCAAGAGAATAGATTTTGACCGCCTTCAAGGTAGGAATTCTTGCTTAGATGTTGAATCTGCCCTAGAGCCTAAATTGAGAGTAGTTGTGACTTCTACTGATAGGATTTTTGGACACCCCCCTTCCAAAACTCTCTTATATTGCCACTTGTTAACCAGATTCTTTTCTGGTGGTTTCCAAAACAAGCAGCTTGCTGTATTTAGCAGCCTGTTCTTTGCCAATAGTAGCTTCTGTTTCTAGTTTTGCTTCAATCCTGGTTGAAAACCGAAAGAGTTGGAACTAAGATAGGCATCTGGAAGAGGCTCAGCACATCAGCATTCTGCACAACTGGCAATGTTGCTGTTCCTAATCCTGCAGAAAAAGCCCAAACCACCACATCTGGAGGGAGGCCTCTGCTAAATTCTTCTAGCTCAGCTTTTCTTCCACTTTGGGGAAAATGTCCAATCTCCCAGCAGGCTTGCATCGGCTTTATACACAGCAGAAACAACACATTGAGGGATGCACCAACAACTGACGATGGCAAAGGTGTTTCATTGTGGGCAAAACGGCATCAAGACTCAACTCCCGCTTGTAGACAATTGAGTAGGATTTAAAGATGGCTTTGTGTGGATTTTTCTGGGGTTCCTGCAAGCCACAGCAATCCAGGATGTGGCCTCTATTCCGTGAAGGTTGCAGGAGGCCCTTTCCTCTGATGCATATCGTCCCGTCTCCTTTTATACCTTAAATCCTTCCAGGTCTCTCGTAAATTGTGCTCATGTGAATTTGTTTTTTCTTCTCCATTTCCATGGTTAAATCTTGAAGATTTTTCTCTTTAAGGTGTGGGATGGCTGGAGAGCAGCACTGAACCGAACATGAGCGAGGAGGGAGGCTAGCCTGCGATTCGTGGAATGCAAAGACTTAAATCCAGATGTTTGCTTGCATTTACGAGGTCTGCTTTAAAGGCGAGGGGAGGTAATTCCCAGTGAAGAATTTAATAGCCTTCTTGAAACGAAAAGGAAGATGGGTCTGTAACAGATCCTGGGGTTGTTTTTTTTTTTTTTTGTGGGAGGGTGTTGCTAAATATGTAATTTTAGGACCATCCTTCTCCTGCTAACCCTTTTAAAAAGCAAAAACCCAGAACTGCGTATCGTATGATTGTAAACCTGAGTTGTCCCAGCGTGGCATTTCCATCTTGTGAGTTTCACTGAAGTTTTAAAACTGCTGTATTTGGTTGTGTAATATTTATATATATATATATACAAAACGTTCTGATGTACATTGGGTGCAGTTGTGTGTGCCCTGTATCAAGAGTGCGACTTCATGCCCTATGTGGAATATTGTTGTTTTTAACTTATGTACTGAAAACATTTCAAGTTCTGGTTACGACAGGATCAGGGGAAATAAAATAAAGCTTCAATAAATAAAATAAACTACATCTTCATTCTTTTTCCCCGCCCAGCTTATGTTTATTACAGATCCCGTTTCTGTGCTATTCCCTCTCTCTTTTTTAAAAATAAATGAAATGCAAGTAATCCTTGACTTATAACCATTCATTTAGCCGTCCTTAAAACGGGCATGGAAAAAAGTGACTTAAGACCGGTCCTTACACTTATGAGAAAAAAGAACAATAGAAAAAGAAAGAAAAATGAAAAAAAAAAGTGGCTTGTGATCTTTACAGTAGTTATAAATGCCTTTGGATTTTATCCACTTTCTCTGAGATTAATACCATCACTGCTTTCCTTCCACAATCTCTCCTTTCTTGTTGCCAATCAACCGCATAAATCACAAGTCTTCCTTTGCATTTTCCGTGTGCTCTTGGCTCTGGCGTTGAACCAGAGATAGTGCTTGTCTACCGAGATTCCTTAGTCTTGTGCCAAGATCGCCCTATGCCATGTCTCCGGGGCCGAGTCTGGCCACAGACAGTGCCCAGAAGTTAAAACAGCAGGTGAGACAAAGCTAGTCACCTCGCTTCAGCTCCTAAGAAGCCACACCTGTGTTTGGTTACTAAGGATACACCTGGATCAACACAAAGGCAGGTTCCCTGCCTTGTGTAGGCTCTCCTTGCCCCACAGAGCATCGATCTGTGGGGCGTGGAGTGCACCAACCTCCATTGCAAGCTTTCTCCAAAATGCCAATTTTGAAAACCTCCGTCCTTCTCTTCCTGCTGCTGTTTTTTAACCCCCTGCAGGGCTCCACAATGGGTCTAAGGAATGGGCCTGCCGCCTCCAGCCCGCCTGAAAAATGTGCAGCCAACAAATTCTTTGATCTTGAGACTGGCCAGTGCGGCTCCTGTGCCCCAGAGCTGATCCCGAGTCCTGAGGGTGAGTGGGGAATAGACAAGGAGGGCTGGGACAGGGAGAGGGGGACGATATGTCCAGTTTGCAATTTAGGAACTCTCTGGGGGTGGGTGGGGGGTGGAAGAACTGGCCCTTGGAAAAAATCCCAGCCACTTCCCTTTTGTGAAAAAGCTGCAGGAACCGGAAGCCTTAATGAGTTATTAGCCGCTGTGTTTACAGCTAGCAAAATGCCAGGTCTGCAGAAAGGAGCGCATTGGTGCATCTCGAGGGTGCCCTTGGGGCCGTGCAGCGAGCATGAAATTATGTACCACGGCTAATTGCAGACTTGCGGGGGAAGGTTTTGATTTGTGGCAGGATCCGGCTGCCATCTCATTCTTCCTTGCCCCTCACTTTCCTGCTACTTTGCCTATGTAAAAACATTCACTCAATAGTAAGAGACGCGTTTAGCTTTTCCTGTAGATTAAGCCTAAAAAGGGTTTTCAGTATATTCTGCAAGTAGTTCTTGTTTAGCGACAAGAATTGGGAACTGCAGTGCCATGGCTAAGTAAAGTGGTCATAATTCTGTGACACTGATTCTGCTTTCCTTTCTCCCACTTGGAATGCTAACCCGGCTTCTGGGATAATTCACATGAAGGGAATTAATGTTTGCATTCACATTCACTGGAGAGAAAGGGATTGCAAGAGAGTAAGCAGGTGCAGTGGGGGAAGACCCATTGAAAAAATGCACTGGAGTCGGCAGCTGGTGCGTTACAGATGTGCTCTACAGTGGTGTTTTTCAACTGACTTGAAAATGTGAGGACTTTAGCGCCCGGAATTCCCGATTTCTTTGAAATGCTAAAGTTCTCCTACTCACAGCAGAATTGGCTGCCAATTGATCCATCCATGTTCTGAGTGAACTCCTGAGACTTCTACAGCGGGCAAGTAGCTTCTAGGAGCCCTGTCTAGACTCAGTTTTCCTCTTTGTAGGTTTGAGTTGTATTTGCAAGCCCGGATCAAAGGAGTCAGGCGGAGAATCCTCTCGTCTTCCCTGCCCGGACTGTGTAAGAATTTATCTTTTGGGCTCTTTCTTGGGGATGCAGGCAGAAGCATTAAAAAAATTGACATGGTCTTTCCCTCCCCTTATCTACAGAGCAATGTTCCCCCTGGCACCCTCTGGGAATCTGAATTTCTCGACGAGAGCTTCCTGGCGTGTGAGGTGGGTGGATTTCTGCTGCATCTCCTTGCTAAACCAGGTAGAGAATTGGATGGCTTTGACTTAAATCTTTTTATTTATAAAGAATTTCCCCATAAGTCAAAAAAAGAAAAGGGGCAAGAAAAAAACAAAACCCTAAAATGAATAAATACACGAATGACTTCTAGCCTTCTTTTTACAGGTCAGCTTACAGTCGTGGTATGCAAACTCTGGTGGATAGCTTCGTGTGACAATATGCAGACAATATGCAACCCCTGTGCTGTTTTCTTTCTTTTTTTAATGGTTGCAACCTTGATGTGGGGTCTAGGGCGCAGCAGAGGGAAGTTAGCAACTTGTGAAAGGGTTTAATTTTACAAGGAGCCATGCCAAAACAGTCTAGTCCACCCATTGTACCTGCTGTCCAGGCTTCTGCATCCAATACTTTTTTTTTAATTCTGCTCAGAACACCTGCAATGCCACGGCTTGTCAGATGCTCACCAACATGGTCGTCCTCAGAGCCTTCTCTTTGCAAACCAGGCCTTACGATCTTTACACCAAGGCCAAGTAAGTAACTCCAGATCTGGCTTTCCCACTCCAGTGGAGGCATCTCAGGGAGAAGTTGGTGTCCTACACATCGTGCGAAGGACACTAGATGTATATCTCTGGTGCAGTGACTATGTGACACCTCTCTGCCTTTGAAGCTGACCCCTGTCTCTTCAGAGGGTCCCTGGGCTTTGTTTCATGCAGGACCATCTGCCATCTTCTGCAAAGCCTGAATGGGTTTTCTTTTCAGGAGCCAAGACCTTCCAAAGCTTTGGTACGGAAGCACCACCAATCCTTTTCCTTCTGTGGCTTTGGGGAAGAATTCAAAGGCAAGTTGGAGCAGGTCCAGAAAAACTGTGCATGTGTCCTGTTTCTCCCCCCAGCCCCCCTCCCCCAGCTTGCAAATGTTTCTCAATGTTGGCCACTTTCAGATGGATGGACTTCCAACTCCTGCAATTCCCCAGCCAGCCTGTATAGCTGTTTCAACCAAATAGATATGTTAGCTAAGCGGAGAAGACCTTTGGACTAATTTGATGAACCAGTGAGAACTTAAAATGCCTCACCTGGTCACCACTGAATTTGTTTTTCTTTTCTGCAGATGGACTTCAAAGTCATTCGGTACGATGCCCAGGGAAAGTTCCTGGGTTGGCAGGATGTAAAAGGAGCCACACTTCAGGTAAACAAATTACTTTCATCTTTAAATGCAATCATCTCACAATGCCAGATGAAATTTTAGACTATTTCCTTCCTTCCTTCCTTCCTTCCTTCCTTCCTTCCTTCCTTCCTTTCCATTTAAAATGCTTAAAAACAGCTCTCTCTCCTTTTTTCTGTTTGCTCCATTTAGCTCTGTCCAAACAGCCAGAAGATCCTGGATGCTGCTTTCACCGTGGGAACCACTTACCGACAGACGGTAAGTGATGCCTCTCCTTCAGCTTAAGCTTTGGACTTGGTGGATGGGATCCTAGTTTGGAGTTTGGGGAAAAGGCAGTGTTGGGACCTAAGGTAGACAGGTTACCCCCTCAGACTGAAATACACTTGATTTATTCTTGTAGAGCCTTTTCCAGCTTGGTGGCTTTCAGAGATGTGGGTCCAATTAGTTACCCCAGAAGATCTGAAGGACACCAACTGTTTCCATGGATCATCTGCCACAATAAGTTGCAATCTATTGCCCGCAACAGCTCCGAGTGATAGATTGCAACCTATTGTGAATCTGGGGGCTTCTTCATAAATGATTAACTTATTATGGCCATCTCAGATTTGTTACTTAAACAGATCTCTTAAATGGGCCCAAGATTTGGTGTATGGTATCCACCTGGTCTATACCAGGGGTCCCCAACCTTTTGGATCTCAGGGACCACTAAATTTATATTTTTAAACCCCACAGACTACTAATATGATCTGCCTAATGACCAACCCCTGATTTAGTGCAATATAGAAAATGCAAATAATTTTTCTGCGGCCCACCATTATTAGTCCATGGACCACTGGTCGGTGACCACTCGCCTATACTGTTTTTAGTGCACTCTTGAAGTCTCTGCCTTGCTGCAAAGTACTCCAGAACCCATCTTCTACGAGATGTTTTTGCAGTTTGAAGATGAGAAGGGGAACACCCAGCTCTGGCCCGTTCCTATAAGCAATCCCACAATAGTAACAACCAATCCAGGTAAAGCAATCCTTTGGGGCGTTCTGGGTTTAGATCGAAGACACTGTCTTCCAAATTGTCATTAAACCTACATTATTCTTAAGGCATTTGCTGGAACTCCCCTCCCCCCCACAATTTCTGGGAATTTGGCTTCCTTCGTTCCCTTTTCCTCTTCTACAAAGGCTGCAATGTTCCCATTCTCATCCCAGCCTTTTCCTACAACCTGGAGAAATGCAGATGTGTTTGCAACAAGCTTTGTCCGTCAATGCCAGGCCTGAATGTGCCTTGGTTCAGTTTTGCAGTTTCATTTCAGCCCCTGCAAAATAGCTTGACCCCTTCGGACCTTACCGATATGGAAACAACTTCTCCGAAGCTGTTCTGCTTGGCTTTGTACGCTGTGTTGAAAGAACAACTCCAGAAGCTTTGCAAAAATCTTTTCCCCTACATCTTGCATTGATGTTTAGCATTCCCTTTGAACCAAGCGCTCCGGAGGTTCTTTCTGGTCGATGGGCTGTCAGACAGAAAGGGGAATTTGTCAAATGCTCCAGCGTCTGTTACCCTGGCAAAGGAATTGCTTCTCAGGTAAAAAAATTTTTTTTAGCATTTTCCAAGGCCTGATTAAGGGTGAAGGTTGCCTAGGGCTGGTAGCATACCACCCACCACATTTTTAGAAAGGACATTGAGAAAGAGGAAAATATCCAGAGAAAGAATCAGGAAAATGGGAGGAAAATCTGAGAAGGAACAGTTGAAGGTGTTGGGCAAGTTTAGTCTGGAGAAGAGAAGATGGTAAGATGTCCCATCTTCAAGAATCTGAAGGACTTTTGTGGACAAACTCACATTGGTCCAGAAGACTGATTCAAATCACACAGAAGCAGATTTTGATTGGCTATTGGGAAGAAGGTCCTAAGCGTAAGAACTGGTGGTGGACTCTCCTTTACTAGAAGTAGTCAAGAGAGGCTGGAGGCTACCTCTAGTGAATAGAAACGATGAAAATAAGAAAAAAAGGGAGGAGGAACATGTGCCTAGTTGGTTAGGTGATCCTGTCCTTATTCTAATTTTCTCTCTGCTATCCTTTTGCATGGCAGTGAATAGAAATGTCCCTGGCATCTACCGAGTAGACATGTCACTCTGCTGGTACCCCAAATATCTGTGTCTCAGGAGCTTCCCAGAAACTTAAGTGGCACTGCTCATCTTAATTGCTTACTCCATCAAGTTTTTCTCCAGCCCTCCTTCCCTCAGAACCAACCACCATTCTTTTTCCTGGCTTTTGCAGCGTCCACCTACCTACCACTGTTCCTGGAGAAGACCCACCTTTCTTCTTGACAGTCAGATATGCAACAGACCGCAACCCAGGGATTGCCCAGGTGAGTCCATGTGGTGGGAACGGCCACCAACTCTGTATTCTGCAGACCCAGAGGTGGACACGGTTCCCATTTCACGTTGGGGTGTGCATGGATTTCTTACTTCCCTTCACTCTTGGCTTCCAACTTTCCCTGCTCTTCAGCTTTGTGGACATCTCATTGTAGATATATCTCCTCTTTTGTCACTTGGTTCTGCAGGTGTCATTTTCAGTCTCCTACATTCAGAGTTCTGGATCAGTTCAGCTAGCAACTGATGTGAGTAAGCCCAGTGCAAGATTTTTGGACTGTTTGTTGAACATTTAAGGGTTTTTGGGGGCTGATATTGCTGCACAGACCAATGGTGGAAAGAAAACAAAAGCCACGACCAGTTGAGGTTTAGAGAGTAGACACCATCCTAACACTGCTGGACCTTAAGGTTCTGCAAAGGTCTTCATTACCACAGGTCATGTTCTTGGAAGAGCATTTATTCTTCTCTCTAAGAGAATGGCCCCATGTCTTTAGAAAAACAGCCCCCACTAGGAAGATGCTTGCAACCCTTTCGCCCATATCACCTTTCCCTCATCCTGTAGGCTTTCTAGAAAGGTTCTAGAATTCTTCTGGAATTCTCAGTGAGGCTGTGTTATTTGTGGAATGCTGGGAGCCGAAGTCCGCATATCTGGAAGACTTCTAGCTTGAAGAAGTGGAGATTGAGCTATTTACTCTTTTAATCCTCTTGTTCCCAAAAGATGCTTTTGGAGATTTTAGGGATGATCTTACAGATCCAAAATAACTCTGGCAAGCAGCTTAATTTAATCCATCTGCCGGGAATGACACACACGTTGTCTCTGCACAGATCTCCTTTGGGGTCCTGGGGTTTCTCGGTGTCCTCTATGCTTTGTTAGAAACCAGCAGTTGGTCCCGGCGATCTCGGCTGCAGAACATCGATTTCATGGTAAGGATGAAATGCGCCTTTTGATCTTGAACTTCTGGAAAAATCGGCCACCTCTCAGAATTTGGAACTTCACTGGGGATACCAGTTATTTTTGCTTAGACTTTCCAGATAATTTTTTTTTAAATTGTTGCAAAATGTCTTTTTCTTCACGCCGTCTCTTCCCTTGATCCCTATTTTTATTCCCGCTAAATTTTTTACTTTATTTTCAGACCATATTGAAATTCTTTGCTTGCTTGGCTGGATCTCTGGCAAATGTCTTTTTCATGGTCACTTTGGGAATTAGCATTTACTGGCTGATCGTTTTCAAGGTACGTAAGGATCCGTGGCGGTGTGTGAGCAGGTGTGCATGCCTCTAGCGTTCCATTGGTTTATTTTTAATTACTTTGAGTGAATATTGCATTTATGGCATTGACAAACAGATTGGGGCGCCCTTCTTGAAGAGGAAGAGAATTCTGCTAACAACAAGAATAATAATAAGGTTTGTGCTGAGGGATATGGAACCTCACAAGCAGAAAGATCTCATCTGTTTTGCCTTTTCTTCTGCAGGGTCAGCAGTTTTCTGTAGTGGCAATTACACTCCCAGCAGCTGGTAGCCAAGCAGAAACCAACTTTATCATCTATGCGCTGTGTGCTCTGACTTTGAAGGTAAGTGGTTGGAAAGAGCTTGCATGAAAGACCCTGGGGTCCTTGGAGCATTATGTCTCAGAGAATTTTCATTCTCTAGAGCAGCGGTCTCCTCAACCATGGCAAGCTTAAGACATGTGGACTTCAACTCCCAGAATTCAGCTCCCATGGCTGGCTGGGGAATTCTGGGAGTTGAAGTCCAAACATCTTAAAGTTGCCAAGGTTGAGAAACACTGGCCTGGAGTGTTTCTAAAGCTGGCTTGACTGAACTTCCCCACAAGAAAATTGGAGAGGACGACTTTGTGACTTTTGTCATGCAAATCTATAATTCAGGATGGTTCCAAGCAGCCTTCATATTCAGATCAAAACTGAGTTGATTTTTTTTAACCTTTTCCACCAAACCATATTTTATATAGCATGTTGTCTGGAACTGCAGTAGCCTGAGAATTGATTAATAGATGATGAAAAAATCCCAATGATTTTACAAGGTGAAAAAAATAGCATCTCATACTAGAGACCTGTTTCCACCACGGCTTAATTCTTTGTGGCACCGTTGATTTTATTTGACCTTCTTAACTACTGCCAAGTCCAGCTTAATTCTTGGTGGTCGCATGGAGTTGTGTCATGTTGTTTTCTTGGCAACAGTTGAAAGTAACCAACTATTGTCCTCTTCAAGGACAGAATCCTCTGCTACCTGTTGCCAGGATTGCTCATCTGTCATGCCCATAATCTGACCCAAGGGGAAGGGATTTAGTGCTCAAATAAACCCTTGTGCACATTTCCACTGGCTTAATCTTAGGAATTTGAGTTGAACATGAGCTCTGCTCCTCTTTGGAAGCTACTCAGAGTGTAGGATTTGCAAATAGCTGTAGGAGAGGTCACGTTTTTAAGATCTGCAGAACACATCTTAAAATATGCTGGGGAATTCTGGGAGTGAAGTCCATAGGTCTCGAAAGGGCCAAAGTTGGCAAACCCTGCCTTAGATGATCAAAAGACCAACTATAGAAGAAGAATTCATATCTCCATATATCTCAGAGACAAAATTCCCTGTGGATGCTTTTGTTCCAGAGCCTGGATCTCCTACATCTTCTGATCAGCCAGCTAATGGTCTCCATCTTCCTGATAGATTGGGAGAAGCCGAAGGAAAAACCAACAACGAGAGGTTATCATTTATCATTGCTTTGGTTATATCATGTTTGTTGTATGCAGTACAGCGTCTCATCTCATCTTCCTCCTTTTGTGTGTTGGGTTGTGAACAAATCTCCAGTAGAAAGAGCTGAAGGTCTGGCCCAATGCACTTGCTCTTAGCCTGAATAAAGGATGCCGCCCCAAATCCAAAGGTTTGGCTCGCTCCCAAGCAAGGACAGGATTATGCCACATAACTGTTGGTTACCTTACCACTCACGTAATTAGCTGCAGTACTAGATCATTCCAAGGGCTTCTGGGAAATCAGCAGATGAGAAAGCAGTGGGCTTCAGGTTGAGAACATCAGCCGTGCCCTACTGGATTGGATCCTTGGTGATCTGTTCTTCCAGTAGCTAATCAATTTCCTAGGGAAGCCCACCCTGGATGCCCTCCTGAGGTGGCCTCTTTCCACGAAGGATATAGTCATGGATCCCCAGGACTTCCATGAATTGCTCCAACCAAACTGCACTGAATTATTTGCTGTTGGAGAGCACAGATGAGTGTACAGCTAAAACTTCAGGGGTCTCCAATGTGCCCAACCATGCCATTGGTCAAAAAGTGTGTCCTCCAATAAAGCTCATTGTTTGTGTCTGCTTCTCCCGTGTGCCCTCCTTCTCCATCCCACCCTGTTCCAGGAGGTCCAGCCTCATCAGTGAGTGCCTGGAGGACTTTTCTGATTGCTAATGAGTGGAATGAAATCCAGACGTACCGGAAGGTGCATCCTTCACTTCAGCTGTTTGCTGTTTTGTTACTTTTGGAGGTCAGTGCAAGACACAGGAGGGCCAGGCTCTGCTGGTTTCTATCTGCAGCCCTGAGAAAGATTCTGCAGGCCTACCAACATCTCCTGGTCTGGAGGGTTAGCTCAAGGAGACACAGGGATAGAAACTTGGAATCTCACCTGGATGGCAGGAGCTCCTGTTCTCACTGGTCTGTTTTGGTGGTTTTTCTTCTCCATCCTCTTAGGAAAAACCTGGGTGGACCAAACCAACAGCCCATTTCTCCTTTGTGTCCTTGTCCAACCCCCTTGGGAAGCCACCTGAAATCTCAATTTCCTTTCCTAGCCCAACGTTTTCAGCACAAACTGTACAGCTGTGAACTATGACTCTCCTGTTACAGTTAAGAATGAGAATGCTTACCCAGAGTCACCCAGTGAGCCATAGATGAAGGGAAGGGATCTCCACTTGGGAATGATGTTGGCATCTTTTCATCCATAGGTGGTGGGACTCAAAAACCTTGCCTCAAGAGATCTGAATGTCAGTCTTCATCCTGAGCCAAATACGTACCAAGCTCCCTGGAGCCCAATTCTTCGTTTTGGGATTGCTGCTTCTGTTTGGTTGATGGTGGCCATTGTGCAGGTTCTCTTCTCTTCTCTTCTCTTCTCTTCTCTTC
>JAEANM010003440.1:0-22398 GCA_017656035.1 Myanophis thanlyinensis
TGATGGGGGGATGGGAGAAGAGGGGATGAGGTGTTGTGTCGTTTTGGGTGGGAGATGGTTTTGCGGCTCCCAGGTTTATTTTCCCCTTCAGAAACGGGTCCAAGTGGCTCTTTATGTCTTAAAGGTTGCAGACCCCTGGTCTAGGCTGTGCTCAAAGTCCACATCTCAAAATTGGTAAGATTGACAAATGCTGCACTAGATAATCTTTTTGTCTGACTCAATTCTGTTTGTGTGGCTTAATTTATAAATACTTACAAACAGATATCCAAACCTGGAACCATTTTGAACCCATTCAGTGTTTTTTCAGCTATGTTTTAAAAACAGCTTGTATTGCTAGTCCTTCCTTCTTGCACGGTGCAAAGCAAAAGTTGCAAAGGAGTGAATAAAAGTGCAAATGTCTGGGTTTTTGTAAGAATGTCATGATTTTTTTAAGTGAAAGAAAAAAAAGGCCACCTTGTTTTTCTTATTAAAGAAAGGAAAAAAGAAGCACTTGTTTGGGCAATTTCTACTGTGTAAAATTTTTAGTCAGTCATATACTGGCACTCAGGACAAGTTTCATTAAAAAAAATAGACAAGGGTAATAGCAGAAATTATTGACAATCTATTTATCTTTACTATTAACTAATCTATGCTTTTCTTTCTCCCAACAAGCATAGAAGCAGCATTTTCAATAACCAAGTCATGCATTCTTAGCTAGCAAAACTCAGCCCAAGGCTCTGATCTGATGACTAAGAAATTCCAGTGGGGAAAAGAACTATACTAAGAGTAGCTCCTTTTTTTCCACTGCAATAGCTCATTAAAATTTTTCAAGATTTTCCTTGGGGAATACTATTCCTTACTATACATCAACATTTGAAAATAACATCAACACCTGCTAAGCATCTGAACAAAATAGAAACAAACAGTCTCTTCTTATTTCTCTGAGTAATCAAAATATCTACGGCACAAAACTGGCCTGGATTTGTGCTGAATTAGAAAAGGTTCAAACTGTACTAACAGTATTTTTTTTGTTTCTATATTTACAAATAGGCTGAATTTGCTTATTGCTTACTGAGCCATTATTGTGTCTTAAATAAATCACAATTGGTTAGATCAGTATTTCCATACCCTACTCTACCTCCAGTAAGCTAAAACCAAATAAACCCACTGTAGTGCAGCCAAGTACTAAACAATGCCTAGTTTTGTGGACATCTTCGCTGCTTCTAGTGATCATGTTAATTTTGCAGCTGCAATCTGATTGCTGTAAACAAACCTTATTATATATGGTTTAGCCTGATGTGGAAAAACAGCCATACATAGACTGAGCGGAAGTAGAAATACAGCCTAAATACAGCCTAAGCAGCCAATATTCACCATCTGCACATTCATTTTCCTAAAACAATGTATTTTCCTGGTGTGAATAATTTTTTCATACAACATGCTGAATATGATTTGCTTTTGGCTTTGTGTGTTGCATGAAACCTGCCACTATCGTTTACAAACCATGATTTAAGCCATCGTTCTGTATATGTGTGAATAGCACACTATGCTTTTTGAACAAACCATGGTTTAGCATAATGTATAGATTATGGTTCTATCAGTCGGCAGTGCACATTCTTTGGCTTGGCACACCACAGGTGAGTTTTATTTCTATTTTGATACCCAGCCTATATCAGAAGGAGCATGGTGGTTGGGAATAAGGGTGTCTGAAGTTCAAAAACTTGGAAAACACCAGAAAATATCAGGTTCCTTCATAAAATATCTGAGGGTCAGAAATGGAGAACAGGCCCTTGTAGGGAAAAAGATTGCTCCTTCCCAATCCCCCTTATGTTAGGAATTGATTGGCTCCAGTGGTGGAATTCAATTTTTTTTACTACTGGTTCTGTGGGCATGGCTGGGGGGAGTGTCATGTGACTGGGTGGGCAGTTTCTGTAAGCAGGGCAATAAAGATTAGGCTAGAAACAAAACCAGAATGTTTCTTTCCGGCCTTCCTTACAGGATTAACCCTGTAAAGTGGAAAAAAACAAAAGGAGATTTCTTCTAACTGCTTAGAAAATTTACTACCGGTTCTAGCGAACCTGCTGGAACCTGCTGAATTTCACCTCTGCTTGGCTCGTTTAGAGAGGTCTCTAAACCAGGCACCTTGATTACAAGTTGGCAACAGATCCAACTAACCATCTTTTTGTTCCCATTTAGCAGTTTGCTCCCAGCAGCTCCAAGGGCAGATTATCTCCTAAGGATCACATCCATGCAGGGTTGGTTTTATTTTTTGTGTGTGTGTTTTTGAAGGCAGTAAATAAAGGGAAAGTCTCACCCCTCTAGATATCTATGGAGATTCTCAAGTCATCCAGGTCATGGTTGTCCCAAAAGTGCTTTTTTCAAGAGGCAACTGGATTTTCTGCTTTTTCTTTTTAAGACTTTTGGCTTCTCATCCAAGAAGTTTCTTCAGCTCTGAGCTGAAGAAGCTTCTTGGATGAGAAGCGAAACGTCTTCAAAGAAAAAAACCACGAAGTCCAGTTGCCTCTTGGAAAAAAAAAAGCACGTTTGTGTGTGTGTGTGTGTGTGTCTTGTTGCCCCTCTAATTTAAATAAATTGTCTAGTTTAAATAAATTGCCGTGGATTTCCCTCGCCTCAAACGCGAACGCGCGACCTGTTCCCGCCCGCTGCCAAACCAGGCGAGGGAGCGGGGGAGCCTTTCGGAAGAGGCGCGGGCGGCCCGATGAAGACACAAGGACCAGACACCCCTCCTCAACCCCGCTTCAGCCGTGCCTCCTGATCCTTAGCGGGCGGGCAGGCGGGCGGCAGGGCTGCCCTTGGCCGCTAGATGGGGCCCGGCGTGTGGAGGCGGGGAGCCTGGCTGGCGGATCGCGGAGGAAAAGAGTTGGCGTCACCAGCTCGCGCAGCGCCCGCTCGTGGTGGTGCTGGTGGGGGCACAGAGAGAGAGAGAGAGAGAGGAGACGCAGCGGCTGCGAAGCGCAGGTACAGTCTGCCTGCCTGCCGGCCGGGCGGCCGGCCTGCCCCGCGGAGGGAGGAGCGTTTTGTTCCCGCGGCGTCTGGCTTGGCTCGCAAGGTCCATGGCCGGCGGCTGGCAAAGGCCCTCCCGCGTTGGGCGGGCCGGGGAGAGACACCTGGGAGGGGAGGGGGGGGAGGGGTGGCTGTCGGCCTGTGCGCCCTTCCCTGCGGACCAGGGCCCGGGGAAGGAGTCGCCGAGGGAGGGATCGTGCCTCGCCTGGGGGGGGGGGGGGGTGCGGCGGCGGCGGGGGGTGTTAGTCGGGATGAATTTGCGGGAGTCTCTTCCCCAGCCTTCCCAAGTTTTCGTGGCAGAGATGAAAAGCTCGGTTGCTTTTAAGCGCGCGCGTGTTGCAGATCAGGTCTTTTGCAGAAGGGGAGTGGGGGGGGGGGAACAGCATTTTTTTTTTACGGTTCCCCTGGAAGCCGAATGTGGTTCCCGAGTTGCCCTCCTCCATTTCCCAATGCAAAATGATTTTTTTTTTTTTTGCATTGTTGGCCTATGGGCCGGGATACCGGGCGTGGGAGTAGAGCGGGAGCCCGACAGGTGCTTTCCAAATGGCAGGAGACCTTTCCAAATGGCAGGAGACAAATAAGAGGTGGACGCATTGGGGGCGAAGGGCTCTTGGAAACAGCGGAGGTTGGAATTGAAAGGCTAGCTGGGTCAATGCAAGAAGTCTATGGGGAGTAGAGTGGGAGAAGATGGGGGTCGACTGTGAAACTCTTGCTTGCTCTCTCTCATAGGCCTCTGTGAATTTGCAAGTGTCCAGTAAGGTTTATATTTTCCCACCCCCATTAAACAATGCCTTTCTCTCACCACCGTTACATGCCAGTGAAACTGCTTGAATGCTAACAGGGTTTGTATGAGTAGGTGTGCACAGTCTGAGGTTAAAAATAAAATCACCTGGTAAACAAGGGTGTGTCTTCCTGTACTTAAACCAAGGAAAGTCAGTGGAAAGCTTCAGCTTGTCTCCGCAGCCACTTCTACTATTTTCCACCTACAATGTTTTGTCTGTTCTGAGTAATAGCACCAAAGAATCCAAAAAGGAAGTAGAAGAAGGGTTATGATGGATCTTGGAAGAATTCACGGTGCGCACTTCTCTCCTCATGTGGCAAATTCAGTTCAGGAGCTGTTGGAGCAAATAATATCGGAACATGATGCCTTATGTCAAGCCCTGGCATCTCTCACTGCTGGTTTAGCAAAGCTTGAGAAACGCCTGGAAGACACAAATCGCCGCGTGGGAACCCTGGAAGCAAAGGTGGTATCTACTCAAGGCTGCGTTGTCAAACATGCTACTTTAATGAAGGAGCTGGCAGTAGGAAAGTTGGTGGTTGACTGCAAGCTGGAGACACTAGAAAACAAATTGCGAGCTCGGAACTTGAGGGTCACGGGTATCCCAGCAGCCATTGGAAATGTGAACCTTATCCCGTTCATAGAAAATCTGTTACCGGCTGCCATGGATTTAAATGGCAAAGAGGTTCCCATCTGTATAGAAAGTGCTTACCGTCTCCCAGCAAATAATGCCCAGGTGGATAATGGTAGTACTGTACTAATAGCTCTTTCTGATTTGCGGCATCGGGAGAAAATACTGAAGACATCCTGGACAACAAATTTCCATGGACACAAGATATCCTTCTTTCCTGATCTCAGCCCACTGACATATGCCCGGCGGAAACGTTTTGTGGCTCTCAAGCAACAGTTCCTAAAGGAAGGAGTTCAGGCCTACGTATTGTACCCTGCAAAGTTAAAGGTTCTTTACCAGGGGAAAACATACATCTTCAAGGACATTCAGTCTGCAGTTCACCTACTGGATGAAATCCAAAAAGGTAGTTGGGAAATGGAGAAAAATCAGTACAGACTTCGAGAAGACAGCTTTGTTCCTTTTGGGTATAGTATTGACAAGATTACTTTAGAAATCTTTGTTATTTTGAAGTAAAGTAGCAGATTCAGTGGAATGAAATCTAGTTTAGGTGTACCGTGATATGCAGGCATGCAAACCAAGCCTTCATTTCAGACAGTGAAATCCTGAGACACTGAGAAAGGCTTGTGATCTCGGAAGGCCTTCATCTTCCTTATCACACATTGCATATGCTTGAATAAGCAAATACCAATATATGATTTAGGGTCTTTATCTGAGTCTATTTAATGAAATAGAGATATCTTGGTTCCTTTTTAGTTTGCTTCCTCAGTGATTCTTTTATCTCTTACTAGTAAGCATGAAAGGTTGAGAGGTATTTTATACTCATTTGCAAGATTCTGCTATTGATACAGAGGTGAAAAGTGTGCTTCCAACCCTTGTAATCAACTAGAAAATTGCATCATTTACAAGAGGGTTCTCTTTTTTTGCACTGAGTACCTAACTTCTACTATATTTAGAAAGGATTTTGAAATGGCATTATGTTAGCAAAAGATTTATTTGTATTACTGTTTTCAAGCATACAGAACTCTTTAGAAGAATATATCCTATAGTGCTAGAAAATAATGGACCGATGTTTCTTCTTCGCATACTTACTCAACTTTGCCTGCAGATGGGCTTTGTACATAATAAATATAACAATTAGTTTGCTATGATTTTAAAAAATACATTTTCTTCACTACTGATAATCTCTTCAAAGATATATCGCCATTCCTGAAGTATATTTTTCATCATTTAGTACCCAATTGTTGTTATAGGTCCCAGAAGGAGTTGCTTTCAGAGAGAGTAGTATCCATCTTTATAATGGCAACCTCACTTTTGGGATTTGGCAAATTCATCTTGGGCAAGTGGCAAAGATGCACATTCAACTTTTGTATAAATGTAGATCAGTATGTTTAGGACAGGGGTAGGCAATTATGGCTCCTTCATGACTCGTGGACTTCAACTCCCAGAATTCCTGAGCCAGCATATATTAAGTCCCTAGGGAGAGGGGGCGGTATATAAATTTGATTAATAAATAAAATAAATAATTAGTTTGGTTGCTGTTTACATCTGTCCTCTCTGTTTGTAAAAGGGTAGGAGAAGCACTTGGGCTATTTTAAATTACTGTGCATCAAGATGATGACTTCTGAAATATTTGAATACAAAACCCCAATTATTGTGAGGTCAGCTAGAAGATAGAGTACCTAAATATTTACCTAAGGCAATATCACATATTGGAAACTGAACTATTTTCCTCAAAGGCATAGAAATAGCTTTTCCTTTGTAAGCACTTTTGCATGGATATCTACAATATATGTTGTGTGAGGTATTCTACAGCTTTCCTATCACTTTTGAAAGTGAAATTTGCTGTTAGTAAAAAAGCTTAATATATTTTTGATGGGAAAAGGCCATAAATTCCTCTATTTATGCATTGAATCTAATTATCTTTTGTGTTTGTCTTACCACATAACCTGGATAAAGGCCTAATTTGAAAGTTGGACATATCATTAAGAAATTGGACATATCATTAACAAAGATTGAAAGAAAAATCAGAGGAGCAGTAAAACCTGAGGGTTTAGAAGGAAAAGACAAAGTTTTGTAAAACCTGGTATGATGTATAGCACCAATATGGGAGACATAGAATGCAGTTTAATTCTGTACTGAGTAGAATTTTGTTTCAGTAGCAAAATAAAAGGAAAGACAGATCTTTTTGAGCTTCAGTGGGGCCTAACAGATAAGTAGTTTAAGAAAGTATAGAAAGTGGGAATCTTCCTTCCTGTGGCTATGGGTAGGTCTTAAACTGTAAATGAGACAAGGGAAGAGATATAGTTGCTATCTTATATTTAAAATGTATTTCATATTCTTGTACTAAAATAATTTTCACTGGCATGGATATGCAGAAAGAAAGTTATTGGCAATAAATAGTAGAATGCATTTCTTTTTAATCAGCCAGCTGATAAAAACATTAACCATTATAGGAAAGGAGATAGTTTCTATATCTACCTTCTGATTATGAATTGGATCCTGCTAATACAAATTCTGCTAATACAAATTCTGGGCTTTAAAAATCATTTGTGCAGGGTGGGTGGGAATATCCTACCTTCCAAAAGATTTATAGCTTATACTTACTTGCTAAGGAGAAAGATGGGATTTAATATTGGCAGCTGCTTTTGTCTATTGCCATTGATTACCTGGAAAAAGAACAAGCAAGTGGGATAAATGAAATGACACAGGAGGCCTTTTAAAAACTATTTTTATCCTACCTTTTTCATATACAACTCAAAGTAGCAAACATACAATACTCTTTCCTTCGCCTATTTTCCCCATAACTACCATCCTGTGAGGTGAGTTGGGCTGAGAGAAAGGGAATGGCCAAAAGTCCCCCAGCTGGTTTTCCTGTCTAAAATGGGACTAGAAGTCACAGTCTCCTAGTTTCTAGGCCATGACCTTAACCACTATACCAAACTGCTTCCAATTTATAGTTTGTATATATACCCTCTACCTTCTCCATCTTTAAGCTTATGTACTTAGTTCTATAATTAGTTCTGCATATAATTTGATCCTTGTAGTAGCCCTTAGTTGCTGATCAGAATCACTGAGTAATCTTAATACTTTGAGTGTGGATTTTAATCTGGCTTTCTCCAATCATATTCCAACATTCTTAACTTTTCATCCCAACAGCCCTGGTGATTTACGTATATGGTGACATATTTTTCCAAAGCTGATTATATTGGTATTGCTTAAAAAGAAATTTGAATATTAAATAGCAATTCAATATGATACTGTTGTTGAGGCATACAAATAGTTTCTTAGCCCTAAATCACACTGCAGTGCTACCCACCATCTCCAACTTCAGTGGCTACAATGGAGATTGAAAGATTTAAGCCATGGTGCAAAGACAAGTTAACAAATTCCAATCACTCAACTGTAACCTTGATTTCTTGTATCAAATAAAGCCATAATTATTTCCCTCCCTCCTCAAAAAAGGCATAACAGTGAATGAGGAAATAAAAGATACACAAGTCACTTGCTTTCCCATGTTCTTACACACTACAACTGTAATCCTGCAGTTTTGTGGTGTATGGTATTTGTTGGCTCATTGCCTTACCGTAGCAAGCTCTCTGATCCTAGTGGATCTTTCTTTTTCTTTCAAATCCTTTCAGAAAAGATGACTATGACTTTGATCCGCAACAGGCTGGCGCTGCTGGTCCTAGGAATCCTTGTCACTTTTGTCCTCTACCTGTTGCTTCCTGCAATCCAGCATGAAAAATTTACTGCTTCAGTAGACATTCCTAAACCACGGGCCATGGAGGAAGAGGTGAAGGGTATAGGTGCTGGGAATGTCACCATCGTGACAGGGACAGTTTTGCAGTCTTCCGTTTTCTTCAGAGAAGCTGTGCTGGCACAAAAAGATGTGGCTTCCTCAACTGAAAGGTAAGTTACCTTCCTGCTTTCTGAGATTTCAAAGAATTAAATCTCCTTCACATAACAAATAACACTCAAGCATCCTATCTATTCTAATAGTACACAGAAACATTACCTTCGGTTTGGGCTGCTGGCTGCGATTTTGATTGGTTTAAAGAGTACCAAAAGTATGACAAGTATTGGCTGATTTACTTTTTAAAAGTGAATCATTTTCTTGAGTGATTGATTTATTTTGCTCCAGTGAAAGTTGCAGTTTTGGTATTGCTGTATTGCAGTGAATAGGTGATGAAATATATATTTACTGATCTATTTTCCTTGACATTTCCTAGATGGTTGTCATGTTACTCATTCATAAGCTGCCTCTATTTGTATGATCGTGCAGCTTTCAAAAAATCCAATTATTATTCCTAACTAGATCCTGGATCCATAGAGATAATAAAGTTTATTTCTAGCAGAATGTAGAATAATTCAACATTGGTAATCCATGGCTGAATTGTGTTTGCTGATGCTGGAATTTTCTGTCTACTGTGCATTTGTTGGGTTAATCTGTGGCTTTTTTTGGTGTATAAACTAAGCAACAGAACTATTACTCAGACATTGCAGGGAGTCTAAATACATTTTTCTCAGCACATTTGCCCAAAGCAATCTCATTTTCTAAATTTGTAAAAACATCACTTTTCATCTCTAAAAAAAAATAGCCTCCTCTTAATTAATAATTATTTCCAATTAGGAGCTTCGTAAGTTTTCTCTACTCTATGACTGCCATACACTTGATTGTGGTAATTACTCAAGCTAATTAAGAACATGTTTTCTATCAGATAATCTGAGTATTTCCTTCTGTACTAGTACCTATAGCATATCTAACCTTTTAAAGATTGGAAAATAAAGATTGCAAAGATTGCCAAATAATTTCTTTAATAATATAGCATGTTGTTTTAGGAACTCTTTTTCAAGTTTTCAATTGTTTGAGATTAGTCTTCTTTAACTTGATGGGAATTGGATGTATTGAAATAATCATTACCAGATCTCTACTGATTGTATTGCAACATATCTGATGTATTGCAATGTATCTATCCATCAGGCAATATTGTCATAAACAGTAGAATACACATATTTTTCCCCAGGTGTATTTATTCACTACATTGCTCAGGTAACTCATGAGACCAGCAAGTATTACTTTGGTGCTAAAAAAAAAACCCTGATTCTCTTAATTTTTCTGAAAGACACTTGAATGAAGTTTTGAAGTGACCAATATTTTTTTTTTTTTTTTGAGATTAGTTTAGGTCGGGGTTTTGTTTTACTATACAAATAAAATATTTTGGGACTTAATATATTTCGTAATACATTAATCATATCAGAATAGTAAAAAAGACAACATTAACTGCTAGTTCTTTTTCTTAACAGGCTGGCAGTGATCTTCTTGCATGGCCAGTCCTTCACATCCAAGACATGGGAGACTCTAGGAACACTGGCTTTGCTTGCAGAGAATGGCTATCGTGCAATAGCTATTGATTTGCCTGGTAAGAGTAAGCAGTGATTTATTTATTTTTTTACCCATTTTGGCTTTTCACTTTTGGCTTCATTTTCTCTTATGGGCTGATATTCAGTAATAATATATATTTCAGGGTTTTTTGCTTTGGCAACATACTTTGGATGAAGGCAGCGAACCAAAGTAGAGGGATGAGTAAATCACTCCCATCTGCATGTTTCATTGGCAGTAATCCCTCTGTCTCTCCCTGGAGTGAATGCCAGCAGTTGTAGAGGCCCGTCTAATGCCTCTGATCTATTTTCATAACAGGGAGAATTATTATTTAATAAGGGGGAAAAGTTCTTGGAATCTGTTAAGTAGAAGGGAGAGCCAGGTTTATTTGAATGACATGCCCTGTAAAGATTATGATCAGCAGCACACTGAAGATTTCATCGCCAAATATATTTGCCAGGTTTATTCCCCTTTCAAATACTATTGTATTTTATTATCTTTGCTGGAGGAAAATGCTTGGTTTGTGTTTATTTAGCTCCCCAGCTCAAGTTTCTTTAGCCCCCATTCTAATAGTTTTGAAAAGTCCCTAAAAACCTGGCTCTTCTAAACTTTGGAAGTAAGATGGTTGTTGACTCTCTATTGACTACATTTTATACAGTGTTTGGAATTTGTGTCTGGCTATGTGTAGTGTCTTTGCTTTTTATTCTTTATAATGTAAGCCTCAGAGTCTCTCTGGAGTTTGGTAGACTTAAGTCTAATGAAAAGCATAAATATGAAAACATTAATAGCTTTAAAATTAAAATAAGCAGCAATTAAATAGAAGGTTAAAAACAAAAGCACGGGGTAGGCTTTTGTCTCTCGCTCAGTCATCCACCTCCAGCATAGTGCACCCCCATTGGGGTCCCAACCCAACCAAAAGAGCCAAGTTTAAGGCCATGCCAGAAGGCCAGACGATTGGAAGAGATCTCACCACTGGAGGCAAGATGTTCCAAAGGGCAGAGTTATAATTATCACTTTGGAGATGTAGCAGGACTAGTTCATAAAAGTTCAGCTTGCATTATCAATGATTTATATTTTAGAAGGATTTCTAATGTCTGGTGCTATAGGGTGAGGGAAATTGCTTAACTTATTTCTATTTGAGAATACTTTGACCTCTGTAGAAACTCAGTGCTGTATTTTGTAGCATATTTCAGCCTCACAGGAGTGACTTCTGTAGTTTAAACATGCTTTAAATAAATAATGCTATCTTGGAAGGACATAAATTTGTCACAGCTTCTCTTAAGTTGTATTTGACTAGAGGAGAGGAACAGAAAGAAGAGCCAAAATTTCCCTTGAAAGTTGGAGGACAGTGGTACGTCACTGGTTATGACAGCTTTCCTGAACCTGGTACCTTCAAGATCGGTGGCCTGAGGAACTCCAGGAGCTGTGATTTCAGCATATCTGGAGGGAGGTTTTTTTTTAAAGGTAGTTCCTCTATAAAGATCAAAATGATATGAATTAGAACAATACATGTCTTGATTTCTACATTTTGAATCAATGTCTAAAGCTATTAATTAGAATTGTTTTAATGATTCTCATTGTTTGCTTAAAATTATTATCCGGTTCTACTTACTTTAGTCATTCTAATTTTTGTTTCTTTCTGAATAGGTTATGGGAGCTCCCCACGTTCAATGTCAGTCGGGACCACAAAAGGCCGCATTTCCTTTCTGGAGCAAGTCTTCAAGGAGCTGGGCCTTCAGAAGCCTGTTTTGATAAGCTCATCTATGAGTGGCCGATATTCCATTCCGTTTCTCTTTTCTAGTGGAGAACAGCTGAAGGGCTTTGTATCTATTGCACCAGTGGGTACAAAAGATTTTACAGCTCAACAATATCAGCAGATCGAGGTAAGAGATCAATGGACTGGAAAAAGTATGCCATTTTTCCGTCTATAAGATGATACTTTTTCTTAAAAATATTTACCTAAAAATGGAGGGGCGTCTTATACATAGGGGGCCGAGAGGAGAACCGCGGTTGTGAAACTGCTGATACCTTATCTCTGCAAACTAGCCTCACAAGCAAAACTTCCGATTGCAGAGACAAGCTAACAGGTTTCCTCCAATTATGAGCCTTATGTAACTGATGTCAGCTGATGCTGCAGAGAGCGTGTAGCCAGTGCCCAGATGCAACAGGGAGCGGTAATGTCGGAGTGTTCTGAGCCCATAAAAATGTCAGAAAACAAAAAAATAAATACTGGTACCGGTAAGCAAATGTCTTATTCTGAAAAATAAATGTCTCCTATTTAATGTTTAAAATATTAATTTCTAAATTTTGGGTAAGAAATGTTGTGGGGAGGGTGTACTATACATGTCTTATAGACAGAAAAATACAGTAATTATGGTATATTTATTTGCATGGACGATGATGTGTTTTTTCCCAAAGCGGGAGAAAAATGTCTCTCGGTGAATCTAAGCCGATCCTCCATTTTAAAGATAAATGATTTCAGAAATATATATATATTCATTTCAAGCAAATACAATTCATTGGATTTAATATAAACTTTAATTCCATTAAATTAGTGTGGTTATTTTCCATACGTTTAACCTTTCTTTTCTAACATCCCAAGGAAATAGTCACTGTTAGATATTAACTTTGGGGGCTCTGTAAGTTACAGATGTTTTGCAGCAACTTGTGTCTCCCTGGTAATGCAGACAATACAGTCCCTGGTCTAGAGTTTATTAAGAAAATATGTTTTAAATTTTCTTTTATGATTTTAGTAAGGAAGTGGAAAAGGGGGAAGAATGGAACCTTTCATGGACACATAGCGGGTGTAGAATCTGATGTCTGGCATAGAGGGCTTTTTATACAAACTCATAGGGGCCCCATAATATAGATGTCTCATGTATGTTGAAATGCAGAAATAGGAAAGAGAGACAGAATGTGGAGAAAGTTGTGTAGATAGTGATGCCAGGAAGCACAGTCTCTAGTTTTATATGCCTGAAAGAAGCTGGGAGAAAGACGTTCTACTATGCAGACATTAGGTAGCACAATCATTGTGTCAGTACAGTATAGACCAGTCTTTCCCAAACTTTATAGCTTGGAGAAATCCTTTAAGTAATTTCAGGCCTCAGAGAACTCGTGCATAAAAAATTGTAAAAAAAATCCACAAGAACATCAGAGTACAATTTACTTCTAACCCACACAATCTTCATTTTACACTGTTAACAACAATAGCAAAGCAGCAGGCCAGCAGCTAAGTTGCAGAATGTAAAATTTCCTTCCTGATGAGTGCAGCACTGCACAAAGTATGTAATTAAAAAAAATGCCATTTCCCTCCCTCCCCCACTTTATGACTTCTTATGGAAACCCACTTAAGAAAAGCTGCTCTTGACACTTTCTGGGTTTGTACAGTTCTCTTTATGACATATGTAGCAAGTATGTGTCAATGGTCCACATGGGATTGCAGTACTCCCAAGTACCATTTCATCACCAATCCCTACCATTTATTTCTTTTTGTTCCTGCCATGGCACCTGCCCTTTGGAGCAAAATGCCTCCTGAGATTAGATTGTCCTTGTCCCTGTTGGCCTTTCATAAGATCTTGAAAACTTGCCTTTGTGCTTGAGCAGGTTAGAGTTTTATCTCCTGGCTGTATGGATAATAGGTTAGACTGTGCCTGGCTGCTATCTGTTTTTTATTTTTGTTTTCTATTTCTTATTTTTTGCTTTATTGTAAGCTGCTTAGAGTGTAAAAGACGGGCAACTATACAGTATGTATTGAGCAAATAAATAAAATACACATTTCCATAACAATACCCTTTGAAGCTCCAGATATTCTAATCCCTTGATTTGAGTAGCCAAGAGCAACTGGTTGAAGGGCCCATGGTAATTGAAGAGCCCACCCTCTAGAATTGATGGAATATTTGGCCCTTGACATCTGCTGTATTAATGTCAGTCTTGGGAGTACTGCAGAGAAACCTGCAGAGTACTAGCTTTAACTTTCATTGTAAGGTTGCTTTAACAGAATCTTGAGAGTCTGAAAGTACAGTGCATCTCTCCCACCTCACTTTGCCAGTCTAAGAAACTGGGGAAGGTGCCTTCTGAGATGTTCTCCACACCCTCATTCCTTCTGTGGACTTACCTGCCATTTGTCTGACCATTGGGTAGTCTGCAGTTCTTCCTCATGTCTCCCAAGGTCACTCCCATAGAGTAGACCATTGTATCAAGATTCCGATCACTGCCTCAAGGGCAACCTTTGGAAAGAGCATCCCGATATGTTATGCTGATGTATTTCACAGGACCTTTTTGCAAGTTCCATGGAAGAGAATGGCAATTGTTTAGCAGTGGTTGGGAAGTGATGTTAGTGTTTGTTTACATAATTCTTGTGGACCATTGCTCATTTATTTATGTTTTAATATTTCTAGATACCAACATTGATAATTTATGGACAGCGTGATACTGACCTGGGTATGCAGTCTCTGCAAAGTCTTCAGCAGATTCCCAGATCCAGAGTTGTCATGTTGTTGGGAGCTGGCCATGCCTGCTATCTTGATAAGCCTCAGGAGTTCCACAAAGCGCTGCTGAGCTTCCTCAGTGAATTAAAATGACTGTGGTATCCATTCTCACTTGCTCTGCTGAATCCCATTTTCCTTTTCCCAGGGAAAAAGTGAAGACTGAAAGTCTGTTATGTAACCTGGATGATGTGCATATAAATCTGGTTCTTTATACTTCAAGGGCTATAGAGCTTTTTGACTGTTGATAGAAGAATTTAGCTCTACTTTTTTGTGGGGTTATTTCTTTTATAAGTGCTCAAGGTATAATTACCAGAATCCTACAAACCGGCAGAAGTATTGGATCAAGGACCTACAGAGCAGGGTAGCATTTTCACAACATGTTTGTGAAAAGACTGAAGAACTTGATCTGCACATCATTATTCAATTTTCATTCCTTTTAAGGGATGACCTCTCCAGAGAAAGGTATAACATCAACTCCAGTATCTTATTTCAGGAATCTGGGCCACAGATATTATCTCAAGATTGATTTTTTTTTCATTAACCACCATCTACTACTTTTAGTGTGGATACTTATGTTTTGAGGGTGTTTCCTTGTACCTTTTATCTTAATTCTACTGTTGTGGAGGGTCTGCTTCTGTTTTTTTCAGCAATGGAAGGAGACAAAATTGATGTGCTTATCCTTGCTAGGAGCAGGTAATATTTGAAATTGCCCAAGAGACATTTGGGAAATTTGAAGAAAAACTTTGAAAAAGAAATGGCAAATTTTTAAGTGTATTTTTTCATTTAACCTTGATGTAATCTCTTGATTGCCCAGCTGTAACATGTTGACTGTCTATTAATAAAGTATTTAGTTAGAATATGTCATCCAGAGCAGGAGAATATGGAAGACATAAGGAGAATGAATCAACTTTTCAAAGAATAGTCCACATGTTAGGAGAGGGATGATTTCTCCTACTCATTAGATCATACGTTGTCTAGGTTTTTGAGTGTTGCAATCTTTAAGGGTTAATAAATTGTTTATACTGGTATTTGATGTATGTGTCTATGTGCAAAATATACAATGCTAGACAGAGACTATGCTAGACATCAAGCTATGAAGTCATGGCTGATAGCTTAGAAAATTGACTTATTAAAACCTTATGTAATAAGATTCCATGTTAAGATATTTTAATTATAAACTGTTACAAGAACTATGCCCATAATTACTTACCTCCCTATAATCTAATTTTGTATTTTCCAAACAGGTTTCCCAACTTTAATGCACAGACCTCTAGTGTGACTTTGAATTTTCACCCAATTACTAAATTCCCTCTAAATATGTTCAAGTGAGTTTCTTTATATAGTCTGTTCCATTCTGAATTACTAGGGTATTTTCAACTATTAAATGAATAAGAAAATGTGATAATTCATTTTCTTCCATGATAACTGAAACTAAGAACTTCCTTTTTTCTTGTGGTTTCAAAACAGAGTTATGAATTTATTAGAAGAGATAAAACTTTTGTCTGAACAATTCTGGTATTCAGAAATTTCTGAGTAATGATATTTAAGAGGTTTGAGGGTTTTGTAGCTTAGTGATGATTTTAGAGTAGAACAGAATGTTTATGTTTCTTCTAGTTATCTTTTGAAACTAAATGCTAGAGTGAAAATACCTGATACATTCTATTACTTTTGTAGAAGTTCACTGCCTATATTTTAAGGTTCTCATTTAATGGCATGTGTTTTTGCTTTCATTTTATCCAGACCGGTCTTTTATTTGTGAGGATTATAAGTGCTTATGTGAGTAAGAGTATAGTTAAAAGAAGGTTCTGTAGATTGAGACATTGGATCTGCACCCTTGCACCAACAGCTCTTTCCTACTCTTCTGTGGATTGTGAACTTTTCCTTAGCTTATAATAACCTGTGTTACACATTTATTGTCTCTGCTGCTTAGTTATACAGTGCAGGGAAAAGACTTTAAGTTCTTTAAGTTCTCTTTTTCATAGGTATGGATTAATATTGGAAAGCGTGTTAACATTTTAAAGCAGCATTCCTTGACCTGGTAATTTCCAGCTAATTGGATATTATGGCAGTATCCAACCCATTGTAAAGGCATTGAGTTGGAGAGGCTGACCTACAGTACAATAATACAAAATCCAGAGGGAGGCTAAATTGCACAGTTAGATGCTCAAGATAATTATTGAAAGGCTAGTTAGATAATAATTATCTGTGCACAGTACAGTACATACAAAGTCCAACTCTTAACATTTTGTGTGCAATAGAAGTTGTTTTTAGATTATTTTCCTTTTGGCCTAGATTACTAAAGCAAGTAAGCATTTATGTATGTGAAATACTAGGATTTCCACAGAATATAACATATTATTACTGATATTTTATTGAATACCCACATACACATTCTCTTATCGTTTGCAAATCATTTCATATAATTTGCTTCAAAAGCTATGGCTGGTTATTACCCTCTCATTAAAAGCACAGCCACTAATCCTTTAATTTGCTACCACAAAAGTCATGTTATACACTACTAAATGTGTGGGGTATCTGATAAGAATGCTAATGCTTGCTGGCCTTGTTGCCTATGTGCATGCTGCATATTAAGTACTATTTGCTGCAAAATCAAAATAAATTGGATCCAAAATATCAATTTAATATAATATGAAGCTTAATTGCCATACTAATATGCGAGATGGAAAGTATCACTTTCTATTCTTCATGTGAAATCTGATAGCTAAGAAGCCTCTCATGTGATACAATAAGCGAGAGCTACCTATTTTATTTGAGCCTCATTGCTGATACTTTGAAACACCCCTTCTATGAAACTTAGATTTGTATAAAAGCTCCAATTTTTCCTTTTTGCAAGCCCTCGGGTATATGGCATATATAGCAATAGCAATAGCACTTAGACTTATATACAGGTTTACATCCCTCTCTAAGCAGATTACAGAGTCAGCATATTTCCCCAACTGTCTGGGTCCTCATTTTACCGACCTTGGAAGGATGAAAGGCTGAGTCAACCTTGAGCCTGGTGAGATTTGAACTGCCAAATTGCAGTCAGCTGTCAGTCAGCAGAATTACCCTGAAGTACTGCACTCTAACCACTGCACCATCGTGGCTCATATACCGTATTTTTCGGTGTATAAGATGCACTTATTCCCCCCCCCCAAAGTGGGTGAAAATTGTGGTCTTAAACACCAAATAGAGTCATTTTTGGCCTCCTGAGCCCCCACCCATATGTTCCGTTTTCATCAAAACCGACTGTTTTTGGCATCCCAACTCCTTCCCCCACGCGTCTTGTATTACCTCTCCCCAGACCCCAGAGGCATTTTGCAGGTCTGCAGAAGCCTCCGCATGGCTCATTTTTGCCAAAAATTACAACAAAAAGCTTTTCCTATTGGGGGAGTCATCCATAATTAGGTTCTCATAGTTTGAAAACAATTTGCAAAAAAGATCTTGTGGTTTGATACAAAATACCTCTCTGGTACTCTGTATGTGCAAAACAAGCAAAAAGAGATGCTGTTTCTGGAATGAATCAAATAATTAAAGCAGCATATTTTTAATACGGCCATCTTTTTTAAGCTCATGCATAAGTTAAGTCTGATAAACCATGTTTACATTCATGAATAGCAAAAGACATGCTCATGAGACCAGAAGCACTTCAACCAAATAATTTTCAAAATGTGCCAAGCCCTATTCTATGTAATGAAAAATACTTTCATTACTGAATAGTGATCGTACAGAATCAAAAATTAGATGTAGCCTTTTCTATAACTGGAACCTTAGAGGCCTGTTCAATCAAACTTCATGTGGCTGTTTTAGGAACAATATTCAGATTGGCTCTCAGCCAATGCTGAAAGGTGCTTAAAATTCAGACCCTGTGCTGCAGCCAAAACTGCAACTTTGAATAAAGACACTGGCCTGTAAGGTCTTGAGTGGCAAAGGCAGTAAATAATACCAAAGAGTTTGGGAAGCTAAAAGGGAACATTGGCAGCAAATGTTCCAGCAAAAAGCCTGGTGCCATGTCACTTCATGGCTAGTGAAGAAGACTAAAAGTATGCAACTTTTATGCAAGATGAATTCAAAACACACTGAGCATTATTATTAAAAATCAGAATGCTTTCTGAAGTTAACTGGTAACTGCATTTCTTCTGGAACCTGTTGGTTCTATGCAAACATGAAAAATAGACATAGTTGTTTACTTGGAATTGGGTTACAAACTGAAGTACTGGACAGAGGGGGTAGATCTTATAAGTGTTCCACCAGGACTTGTACTCAAAAGGAGAAAACTTTGGTACTTTCTTCCCTTTGTTAAATTGGCAACACAATAATTGAATATAAAATAGCTCACTTTCTTTAAAAAATAATAAAACAGATTATCCAAGCAGGAGAGGACATCTGGAATCTTGGAATTGTTTCAGTAATGGAGCCTTGTCTCTTGACTGCTAAAACTTTGCAAGAGATGAATAAATTACATCTTTCTCCATATGCTGAATTTTAGTAGCCTAGTTTTACTGGAATATTATAATACAATGTGTAATGGATGATTTCGAAATGTTCTACCACATGTGTCTCATCCTCAGATCTTGATTCTATTATATGTTTTATGATGCTCACAAACTATATAAATGTATATAAATGTAAATACTAAATTTATGCAATACTTTAATCACCAAGTTATATAGAAAACCCGATTTTAATTCACTTCAAATTACCTAAGTGCTTAAATGTATATCTGGTCCAAAATCTGGTTTCACCACACAACACAAATGGCTAACTGCAATTGGCTGTGCTTGTACACCTTTGATGATTTTACCGTGAATTATTCAATCCATCTTCTCTGCTTTTAAACAGTATGGTAGATTAAAATATACTTGGTTGGTTTGTGCTGCTGAAAATAAAAACAGGTGGTTTCTGGCTGGTGAGAAAATGTTTATAACATTAGACCCCAATTCAGAATAACAGTTGGAAGGGATCTTAAATCCTTTCTTAAAAGCTTCCAGTGTTGAGGCATTCACAACTTCTGGGGGCAAGTTGTTCCAATGATTAATTGTTCTAACTATAGGGAATTTTTTCTTAGTTCTAGGTTGCTTCTCTCCTTGCTTAGTTTTCATCCATTGCATCTTGTCCTGCCCTCAGGTGCTCTGGAGAATAGATTGACCCCATCTTTTTTGTGGCAGCCCCGAGATATTGAAATATTGCTATCATGTCCCCCTTGTTAGCCTTCAGTCCCCTAATCATCTTTGTTGCTCTTCTCAGTACTCTTTCTAGAGTCTCAACATCTTTTTTATATCGTGGCAACTCATTTTTCCTAAAGGGCCATGCTCATTGTCCTGAGGAACCCCTAACACAGGTTAGTCCTTGACTTACAGCAGTTCACTTAGTGACCGTTCAAAGTTGCAACAGCACTGAAAAAAGTGACTTACGACCGTTTTTCATAGTTACAACTGTGGCAGCATCCCCCTATAGTCCCGTGATTTAAATTTGGATGCTTGACAACTGACTCACATTTATGACAGTCGCAGTGTCCCAGGGATCACCTTTTGCTACCTTCTGACAAGCCAAGCCAAGGGGGAAACCAGATTCACTTAACAACCCCCTTATTAATTTAACAACTGTAGTGATTCACTTAACACGTGTGGCAAGAAGGAGGTAAAACTCAGCAAATGTCTCACTCGACAACATACAATTTTGGGCTCGATTGCAGTGGTTAAGTTGAGGACTACCACCCCATTCCCTCTGACAAAGTCCTGACAATGTTTCACGAAGATCCTGCCTGTTCTACAGAGGCGACTTTATCAGCTTTCCCTGCTTGCAGAAGACAAATACCAGGTCCGGGCACGCCGTGCAGGCGCTTCTGCTTGTCCAAGCAAAATCCCGCAGCACCGGTTTGTCACCGCCGGCTTGGGCCGGAGCAAGGGCATGGCTGCAAGGCAGACCGGGCGGGCGGGCGGGCGGGCTTCGGATTGGGTGCGGCCGGGCGGGCCGGCGGGCGCCTTGGAGATTGGTCTGCTCCGCGCTCAGCCCTCCCCGGCGCTACCGCTACCGCCGCCCCCGATTACGGTGTGGAGTCAAGTCGCGGCCAGTGAGGTTTGAGGGAGGCTGTGGCAGCTTCCGCAACGAGGTGGGTTGAGAAGGGGGAGAGAGAGTCCCCGGTGCTACTTGGGGGCCCCTTTGCTGCCCGCGAAAGCTTCCCTGTCCGTCGGCTCTTTTCGCTGAGGGAACGAGGGGGAAGGCCAGCCCACTGTTGCCTCCGAGGTGCCTGCCGAGGAACTTGTTTACTTGGCTGCCGCTGGGCCAGGAGCTTACATGGGAGGCCCGGCAAGCGCTGGACTGCGGTATCTCCGGGAGAGGAAAATGCAATGAAAGAGGGCGGCGGCGGTGGGGTCCGGGGGGTTTGGCTGGCGCTTATCGGGCCAGAGCCGGGCAGTTTCGAGCTGCCTTTGCGCGCTTCTACTGTAGTCTGCCGGACTTTCGCCTCTGCAGCCGTGAATGGGGTGTAACTCTCACACGGTTGTAGTTGTGGTAATTCTGCCTTTGACTGCAGCAATCAAAGACAGTCCTGTAAGTGGGGTGGGGAATGGCAATTCTATAACTCCTCCGGATATTTTTATACTCCTTTGCTTTTGGCTGAAGTGAGTACTTGAAGGTACAGTAGGGTACCTTTATACTGTACAGTGCAGGAATTCGAAGTAGGTAAAATAACTCTACCATAATGTCATTGTTATTTCCGGGGTAACCTCCCACTCACTCAGTCCCAGTTGAAAAAGTGCAGTTCTTGTGTTCTTTACTCTCACTTTCTGTCTGTTCCTCTCTTGCTCTTTTTGATATACTGACTCCAGAAGGCTAACATGCTACCAGACTCTAAAAAGCCTGGGGAGAGGGATCCCAAAGAAGACCCATCTGTCACTCTCTTCAGGGAATATCTGAGAATCAAGACAGTCCAGCCTCAGCCTGATTATGGTATTAAGTCTTGTTTTTCTTCTTTCCTTAAAGAAAGCCGAAATCCTGTGGCTTTCTCTTTGACTAGATCCAACCTGCAGCCAGCTTTTGGCTGAACCATTATATGCCCACCATCCAATAGGAGCACATGCTCAAAAATTGGGTTTCTTTTATCAGTCAGAGTTGACATTCTTGCATGATTTGTTAGGCACTGATTTCTAAAGTTTACTTGAATAGAATTTATCTTACCTGTTCTGTCCGTGATGAATTCAATTCATTTGCCAGTTAGTACAGTTAGTCATATTGTGAAGAGAAAAGATTTGTTCAATTCAGTTGTATGTATGTGAAATATAGCATATGTCTAAACGCCTTCATTCCCTTTAATTCCATATGAATTAATGCTGCAATACTATATATCTTGTGCATATTGATTTTCAGAATTTGTTGCACTGATGATCAGCATTCAGTACCTGAAACTTGTTACAAAATGATGGGGGGGTTACCTTTCATATTATATCTTGGTTTTTTAAAATTTTTGAGAGCAATTTATGATCAGACTGTACTATATTACATTATGAGATTATAATTCTTGGTAAAGAAAAGGTTTTTTTCATTATGCATAGCTTGCTATGTACTTTTTTACAAATAACTAGAACAATGTGTAGCATATCTTTTCAAGCTAGCTATATTAAATGACATTTTAAATATATGGGTATTAAATGAAGATTTTCCTGAGCAAATACACAGTACCAACGTATCTGTTTGATTTATGATTTATTTATACACCTGCATTATTTTGTCCCTGGTGTGCTCAAACAGAATTCTGCCTATGTAAGAAACGTTTTTGGAGTGCAATTATTTAGAATAGTTTATTCGTTTGTTACTAAAAATGCCCCAAATAATAGAATAGAATTCTTTATTAGCCAAATGTGATGGGACACACAAGAAATTTGTCTTCAGTGCATATGCTCTCCGTGTACATTAAAGGAAACAGTACATACAGCAGAAATCATGAGATACAACACAATGATAGTCATGGGGTACAAATAAGCAGTCAAATCATACTAGGAGACTATGGATTAATGACTCCAGGATTCACTTCACAAATGCAGTAATTTGCTTATTTCACAACTATGTGGAATGATGTGTGTATAATGTGGTAAGAAAAATGTGTGTGTATGTTTGTGTG